>JARFJB010001351.1:0-28324 GCA_036346205.1 Vesta saturnalis | reverse complement strand
TCATAAATTATCCAACCACCATCCACGTCAAAAATTAGTGTAATTAAATCTTTAGTAGATCGAGCAAAACGAATTTGTGACCCTGAATTTTTGAATGATGAATATAAATATTTAAGAAAATCCTTACAAGATAATGGATATTCACTTACAGATATTAATAATGTTATTACACCTTCTAGGCGTAACCTTAAAGAAAAACCAGTTCTTAATGTTGGTACTGCTTTTCTTCCTTTTATAGCTAATGTTACAAATAGAATTGAAAAATCCTAATCAAATATGGCATTAGGACTATTTTTAAACCTACAAGAAAAATTAAAGAACATTTAAGATCACCTAAAGATGTATCAAACCCTTTATCATCTTCCGGAGTGTATAAGTTATCTTGTTCATGTGGAAAAGTATACATCGGGACCACAAAACGTAGCTTTGATACAAGACGCAAAGAACATATGAGATTTTGTAGATTGGGTCAACCAGAGAGGTCTGCTGTGGCTGACCATGCCCTGAATAATCTAAATCATGACATTCAATTTGACAATATGAAAATATTGTCAAGACAAACCATTATTATGTTCGTTTGCAACGTGAAGCTATTGAAATATATAAACACCCGAATAATTTTAATAGACAAGAAGAAAATCTCCGTTTAAATAGGTTTTGGCATCTTATAATTAAAAAGAGCATAATGATACGCCTTGATTTTAATTTGTTTTCAGCTTTTGGTATGTCTAGGTTTTTGCTGTGTTTTCCTAGACCTTGAAGCAAATGCTTTACAATTATATGTTAAATTTCCACAGCATTATAATTTAACATAAGTAGTTGAAATTAAAAATTACAAAGAACGTTCTGCATTGTGCTTTTCATTGTTAATAACACTTCCAATTATTGATAAAGATATCTCTTTGTTAGATTTAACTGGGTTATTTTTGATGTAATGTTTGGATTTGTGAATGCTTCTATCATTTTAAAATTGAAGTTTTTCACAACTTTACACTTACATCATAACTCGATTAAATTTTGTTAAATGTGTTTTTTGGCTGGCAAATTTCATTGTTAGCTTTCGTCGTAGAGAGTGTTCTGGTTTGTCATCTTTGAGACAGTTTAACAATATTTAATTTTAATGACCTAGTTATTCTTTACTACAATTTTATAGTTGGCTTATACGTTTCTCAAACTGTTATATTAATAGCAGGCTTATGTTTATGTTTGAATTTTTCAAATTTGACAAAATTGTTTACTACATCTTTAACAATTTTTAACATACATTGCTACTGACCAAGATAACTGTAAGTGTTATCGAAACGTTTAGATTGTATAATTTAAAGTACACCATTAAAAAATCCCAAAAAGATAAGTATTTTATTATGAGTGTTAATGGTGAAAGTTTACATTTTCATACTTATTAACGAGTACTTTCCCAAATTATTACGTTAAAATCGTACTAAAATATTGAAAAGCCATTGAGCGTTGTCACTGAAAAATTGTGTAAATCAACAATCACCGCAAACCATTAAATCTCCCCAATAACTTGAGGTAAACAGATTGTCTCGTCTTTTAAAATTTCAATCAAACGTAATTAATGTAGGCGTACAAAGAAATCGGGTCACAGCTTATTATACACCCTAAAGAAATACTATCATTTCATTGACTTTCCTCTTCTATCAAAATTAATCATAACAATCGGCAAGTTAGTAGTAACGCTCTACAACTTCGTAAAATCTATTGCTAAATTCGGAATGATCCTTGCAAGTTCATTACCCCCGAAATAATCTATAGTGGCTTAATCTTAATTATACCACAAATGAATAATGAAACCGCCGAGCATTTACATTGGACAAATTTCAAGATGCGTAATTTTATATAGCATACAAGATAAAATAAACAATGCACGAAATGTTTAATCAATCTACGAATAAATATGCTTTATAAACTGATTTGAGATCTGAAGGTTGCTACACCAAATGTTAAATAAAAGGCGTATTCATCCGTTCAACAAATACAATAAAAACAAGACACACACTTTATTGAAATTGTCAACAACACAAAGAAATAGATTGGAAAGTGATTATCTTAATTTTGATCAAGCCGTTACATCAATCGGCCTCTCTAACTTTTCCCCTGTCTTTGTACATTAAAAGGTGGTAAATTAAAAGGTGTCTGGAGCTGGGCTTGCAACAAGCCATACGAGGCAAGAGGGTCCATCTGTAACTACCCTTAGCGCCGATCTCTAACGCCGCAACCACCCTCGAATGCTTCTCAATTAGTGCAACACCGTAATAAATTATGAAAGTTATTTACATTGGAACACAAAACTTGACTATCGTTTCATTTGGTTAACATATTGTACGTGAAGTTTTGTATTTGCATTTCGCTCTTTATCCTCTTAAGCATTTATGTACAAATTTAGCGAATTTCCAGTCATTGAGATAGCCGTGAACCTGAATACACTAAAGTTTATGAATGGGCATTCTTTTTTTTCGCACTAATGCGACTTTAACCAAAGAAAAAGGTAGCATTTGTTTTTTAACACTAACCCCTCTTCTAAGGTTGCTTGAACGATGTCACTCTGGACAGACGATATTTTACGGCATTATTTTACCGTGGTGGGTGAATCTACTTCAAATATCCCCTTAAGATTGATAGAGAAACTTCTCAAACGAAAGTTCATTCACCACAGTACCGAAACGCCATTCACTACCCGAACGCTAATGCGCTCCTTAATTCTACGGCGGCTGTAACTAGACTGATGAGTACATTTCCCAATTTTCGCCTTCTTCCCTAATATCCCAATTAACCAATCATACAACCTAATTACTTCAAATCTTAACACGCAGTGAAAACGAAACGCATTTTCGAGAAACGATCGGGAAAGGTTACGTCATAGACTTAAACTGCATTCGAGAAAACATCTTGTAATATGACCTGTTTCGTCAACCACAAACTCTGAAATATCAACTCTAATCTAACGTGTTATAAAGGTCAAGCTCTTTGTTCTTTTTTAAAATAAATTTATCAAAATGAATCGTCTGACTGTCGCTCAATGTTTTTAAAAGCGACAACTTATATTTTCAGCAATAATTTTGGACGGAGGTAATCGGGGCGCGAAAATATCTTTTTTACTTGCGTGCCTGAAAGGTTTCTTTTATATTATATTGCAGGGTGGTGTAGGTCAAGGTAGGCAAGAATTGACATAATTACAGTAATAATTTGGACGGACATCAGTTTTTCTCGTTTCGACAGTGAAAAGATTAAGGTATTTGTGCGAAAATGTCGATATCAATAATTGAAAGTGTAAGTGGAAAAGATTTGATAGCCTACGATAATTTTACATTTTTTAAAGACCGAGTATTAAAAAGTTGTGAGACATCGTGGCCGCAAAAGGCTAAATTGTAAAGCCTAAATTTCTACTCTTGGACCGGATAACCTAATCGCAAGAAAAGATGATGTTCACAACCATGAAGCGGACGAACAGAAATTAAATAGAATGATAGTTTCTAATACGTACAAAAGGAAAGCTCAAGAAGAGCCGCCATCTCTGACGACTACTGATGTCAGTTACATAAGAAAAAACATTTACAACTGTCGACGCAAAACACTACCAGGCCCACTCCCAAACAGTAGAAGCAGTGCACTCTCAGCGCATATGGTGAGGGGCTTCTAACAAATAGAGGTGAAATTTTTTTATTTATTAACGACATTGTAAATAACATTATTGTGTTCACATGTAAAACGAACATCGACACATTAATCAAAATGGATATTTTATACATGGACTGAACGTTTTCCTTTTACACTCAGTTCTTTTCCCAATTTTTTACGATTCATGGACTCCCTAATGGCCAGTACGTTCCGTTACTGTTTTGTTTATTACCAAGTAAGACTGTTCAAACCTACAAAACTTGTTTTTCGTTACTAAAACAAAAAATTTTTGAGAAATATTCTTTCTCTTTAAATCCAAATGAAATATTTGTAGAGTTTGAAAGGGCAATCCATACAGCATTAGTAAGTATGTGGCCCAATGTTAAAATTAGTGTTTGCCGATTTCACTTATACCTGTCATGGTACAGAAAGATTCAATCAATTGGATTAAGTTTAGAATACAAATCGAAAAGTGAAATTGGCAACTGGCTTAAAAATACTTTTGGATTAACTTATCTAAACCGAAATGAAGTAGACGATAGTTTTGTTTTTGATCTCACGTCGTATAAACCACAAAATGGAGTTCTTGATAAATATTGTGATTATTTGCTAGAGACATATATAGATGAAAATGCTACATTTCCACCTTCTGTGTGGGCAGAAACAAATGCTTCGACTACAAGGACAACGAATTCTTGCGAATCACTTAACATTAAATTTAATTCTTCCTTTTATTCAACGCATCCGTCTATACACCTTATCCAAGATAAGGATGCCCACTATGGGGATCTCGGCAACGGTAAGAGATGGAAGGTCGGTTAAATGGAACAAAAGTTACGCATTTGAGAGGATGAGTTTATGGTCTTTGTAGAACTCGAATTTCTCTTTTAGTTTTTTAGATATTTGAAAAAAATTTAATTTTCTGATTTTCGTTTTTATTCTTTTCTGACCTTATTTGAAGAACTGTCAAGAAAAGAAGAGCACATTTTCATTGCCACTTTTCTACCTCTACTTAATGCTGTTATTCAATTTTTGATACAACGTTTCGTTTGTAGAAAACTGTAAAATTATTATAAAATAATGCCTTCCATTTTCTAATGCCTGTTGCGTATAAAATAATTCACAAGCATGTATTTAGTGAAAATACTATTAATTAAACAATTAAAATACATAAAATAATTATCTTTTTTGGGATTTTTGAATGGTGTACTTTAAATTATACAATCTAAACGTTTCGATAGTAATGTTTGTTAAAAATTGTTAAAGATGTAGTAAACAATTTTGTCAAATTTGAAAAATTTGACAAAATTGTTTACTACATCTTTAACAATTTTTAACAAACATTACTACTGACGAAGATAACTGTAAGTGTTATCGAAACGTTTAGATTGTATAATTTAAAGTACACCATTAAAAAATCCCAAAAAAGATAAGTATTTTTATTATGAGTGTTAATGGTGAAAGTTTACATTTTCAAATTAAAATACATCTTCCGTCGTACTGATGCATTTGATAAAAATAAGTTGGCTTTGCATTTTGTTTACCTACCTGTCATAATTGATTGTTGTCCGTATTATGTTTGTGTGGTGCTCTTTGAGTTAATTACATTTTGTGTTTACCTAAAAACAATATGGTAGGAGTACATTTTTCAAATAATGAAAAATTCGATGTATAACGTGTTACATTTTGTGTCAACGTAATTGTTATGAAGCCGAAATAATGTATTTAAACAAATACCCAGAAAGGCGTCAACCCCACAAAATAACTTTTCGCACATTAGCAGTTAATCTAAAAGAATATGGTGCGTTCAAAAAACCTGTAAAATCTCGCAAAAAACCTTGTAATGAAGAAAAATCCAATACTGTTTTATTTGCTGTAACGGAAAATCCAGAGGTTTCTACTAGGGAAATTGAAGAGGCAACTGGCATAGCCCATTCCACAGCTCATTATGTTCTAAAGCAGGAGAAAGTACATCCATATAAATTTAGAATTTGCCAAGGACTTCGACCAGGTGACCCAGAAAGACGTAGAATATTTTGCGAATGGTATACACGTCAATCTCAAGACAATGAATATTTTCCGCATAAAATAATATGGTCCCATGAAAGTATGGTTAATAATAATGGAATTTTTAATCGTAGAAATGCTCATTATTGGGCTAAAGTAAATCCACGTTTGTACAAAACGGTCAAACACCAACACCGTTTCGGATTTAATGTGTGGGCTGCTATATTCGGTACTCGAATTATAGGTCCTTTCATTTACCACGAGTTCTTAAATTCTGAACGTTACCAAATTTTACTCCAAAATGAATTAGAGATAGCTTTGAATGATTTACCTTTCCAAGAAGTTGAAGGTTGTTGGTTTATGCGGGATGGTGCACCAGCACATAATTCCAGAGTTGTCAGAGAATACCTGTCAGTTAGATTTCCAGAAAGATGTATTGGCACTCATGCAAATGTACTGTGGCTAGCCCGTTCTCCAGATATAACACCTTTGGATTTTTTTTTTTTTGGGGATACATTAAAAATTACATTTATGGAAACGATATTGAAAACGAAGAAATTTTACAAAGATTAGTTCTCGAAGCGTTTGCTAGTATTACTCCTCAAATGCTGAAGAATGTTTTAGATGCTACAGTTAGAAGATGCTATTTATGTTTAGAGAATAACGGGAATCTTTTTGAACATCTTTTGTGAGTTTATTAACCTTTAAAATAAATTTGTTTTTTATCTGTCTATCATTTAAAATTAGAAAATATAACTTTATAATAATTTTACGGTTTTCTAATGTTTCTAGTATTAGTTTTAATTGTACGTTTTCGATGTTTTACATTGCATACGAATTTTTTCATCCGAAACGTATCAAAAATATAAAGTGTGATAAATCGTTGAATTCAGAATCAAGAAGAGAATTTAAATATGGCAAAAATAATTTTTTCGTGTATTTAAAAAAATAAAGTTGATGATGGTTGCTAACAAACTAAACTAAATGTTGTATCAAAAATTGAATAACAGCATTAAGTAGAGCTAGAAAAGTGGCAATGAAAATGTGCTCTTCTTTTCTTGATAGCGCTTCAAAAAGGTCAGAAAAAAATAAAAACGAAAATCAGAAAATTCAATTTTTTTCAAATATCTCAAAAACTAAAACAGATATTCGAGTTCTACAAAGACCATAAATACATCCTCTCAAATGCGTAAGTTTTGTTCCATTTAACCGACCTTCCTTCTCTTACCGTTTCCGAGATCCCCATAGTGGACATCCTTATCTTGGACAAGGTGTACTATATGTATTTCTTGAAAAGCTAAAGTAGTGTCAGATTGACACATATAGATTAAAAGAAATAAGATTATATAAAATGAACTTCGTATACAAAATGTAAATATAGTATCTATACAGAAATATTACTTACATATTTGCATATTTGACGTAAAAACGTAAAATTAAAAATTTTAAAAATAGACTGAAATTTTCATTTTAACACCTCCACCTTAACAAAAACATTTGCGGCCCATTTACCTTTAGGATTTACGTGTCCTCAAGATCCCTGCGCCTCATTTACCTGTTTAATAAAGATTTCGTGATGGCCTTGCGCCCCGTTTACCACCGCCGATGATTTTAATACAAAGTAACAATTTTCCAATGACACAATTCTTAATTCAACTAACTATAAGTTTATCGATAAAATTTTAAAATTCATAGTAAAGTAAATCAATTACAGAAGGTGTAAAATTCACCTTTTAATTAATATAAGGGATGCGGTACCGTAAACTCCGTTTTCTGTTCAATATTTATTTTACATTCATATATTTTCAGTTATTTAGTTATTTGTGCACATTTTTTAGAGCAGCACACGTTATTAGAATTTCTATACAGTGGTATGTGTGCTTTGTACATTACTATCTTTACTTAGCAATTGCATTAATAGAAACATAGAAAACTACATACTTGAAGGAATGTGCTTAATGATTACTGGAGTTAATACTCTAAATGCGTATGTAACAAATATACTGTTGCTTTTTCTATTTTTATTACAAAGCCTTTTATTTTACATTAATAAAAATTCTCTGGGTATTCTTTTGCTATAAATCGAAAAATTTACATTATACAGTGAACGAATTCATACATTTAACACTAATTGTTTTATAATAACACCAGTTTATTTATAGGGTGCTTACTGATATTTTTAGTATTAATAAAAATAAACAGAGTACTATAGGTTTCTATTGATATTATCGTCTTGTACTTACCTAAATGAAATGATTTTGATAACGTAATAAATAAAGGTTACAGTTTTATGTATTCTTATCTGTAGACATTTTGTTCAAAATAAAGTATTATAATTCTTTACACTAAAAATTTATCGAACTTCTCAAATAATCTAACAAAGTTCAGAATATTAAACCGATTTTATTTAATTGTCAAAATATAGTTTGTTTTAGATTTATATGAGAGTTTCATAAATTTCCATTTTTTTAAACATAACTGATTTGGAGCTGAGAATTTATATGGTTTTCTTGCTTATTTTTACACTCTCAACATTTATTGATTTTGACACATTATTAAAACACACAAACATTACAGATTAACAGTCAACGTACGTATTTGTTAAACTTTTATAACGTCTTCACAACAATCCCGTTCACAATAAATTCTAAATTTTATATTAAACGTTGTCGCAAAATATTTACAATTACTCTTTTTTCTTGGCCTCTTCTTGTAATCGTTTTTGCTTAAGTGTATCTTGTTTTTGAAGATAACCCGGTAACCAAAAACACGCAGAAACTAATTTAAAAAAAATCCATCCGAATAACACTAAAAGTAAACATGATCCAGAAGTTACAATTACCTTCCAAACATCTACAGATACTTTTTGATGCTTCATGTTATTTATTATATCGATACCGTCGTAATTCACTTAATACGTTCAAAAGCATTTTTCATATGTGTAAATATAATACGTCAGAAATATAAGTTAGTCTTCATAGTAACCGTCTACCATTACACACAAAGAACTGAATAATCCATACTTCAATACGTTCCGATTAGAAGTAAATACATATTATAATGTAGCATAATTATAATTATTCCTCTTTAACCTTGTTTAATTCATTATCGGTACTGACAGGTTCGACAATATTTTCACTGTTCTCTTCACCCGCAGCTTTAATCATTCTTTCATCTTCAGCTTCACATCGCCGATCCAATTGCTCCTGCAATTTTAATAACTGCTCTTCGATCGAACCAAATGCTTGGTGAAATTGGCGTCGGCCTTTGAAAAACTTATTTGTTATCCATATAATAAGAAACACACAAAATGTCACATATAAACTTATAAAAATTTTAGATTCCTTTTTGTAGTTTGATTCAGTCATTTTGAAATGTGAGCTTGTGTAAAAGTGTTTCAAACTCCTATAAAGCATCGGTTTCATTACAATAAGAATGACGTGTTCTAAGATAATAAGGTCAATTTGTTTTAAAATTAATGAAGCAAATCGAAACATTTCTAGACGCTACAAAACTAGAAATAAAGTAATAGAGTAGCGTGTCATATGTTGTAATTAGAACGATCAAAATATAAGAATGTTACATATTAGTGTTTATTAGAATATGTCTAAATAATTTATTAATATCACTGTAACAATATAATTTATTATGTAAGATGCTAATATAAAGTTTAATAAAAATTGTCGAGGTAAACCTAATGCTGTATTTTTGTGGACACAAAAAAACCTTAAAAAATTAAGTTTTTATACCATTCAAACTAGGGTCCTGCTTTTTCACTTTCGAATAAATTTGTTATTTGTATAACAGATGAGCTCCAAGGCATTGTATTAGACAATATGATGATCTCTAAGGATCCTACTTTAATCTTAAGAAATTGTAAACTGTCATGATAATCACACATTAGAAAAATTACTTAACTTTTAACTACCTATTGTATATTTTTACCTTCCAACCTACATATCATATGCAGGTACAGACGGTTATGCAATCGACTTTTTTTCACTATCGCTTAATCGACCTTTTGGCTCATTTGACAACTTTTACAAGTCTCGCAAAGATCTGCCGTGTTGTTTGTGTTTGTGTGTTTGTGTGTTTGCGTGTTTGCGTGTTTGCGAGTTTGCGTGTTTGCGGGTTTGCGTGTTTGCGTGTTTGCGTGTTTACGTGTTTGCGTGTTTGCGTGTTTGCGTGTTTGCGTGTTTGCGTGTTTGCTTGTTTACGTGTTTGCGTGTTTGCGTGTTTGCGTGTGTGCGTGTTTGCGTGTTTGCGTGTTTGCGTGTTTGCGTGTTTGCGTGTTTGTGTGTGTGTGTGTGTGTGTGTGTGTGTGTGTGTGTGTGTCTGTGTCTGCGTCTGCGTCTGCGTCTGGGTCTGCGTCTGCGTCTGCGTCTGCGTCTGCGTCTGCGTCTGCGTCTGCGTCTGCGTCTGCGTCTGCGTCTGCGTCTGCGTCTGCGTCTGCGTCTGCGTCTGCGTCTGCGTCTGCGTCTGCGTCTGCGCCTGCGTCTGCGTCTGTGTCTGTGCCTGTGTCTGTCTGTGTCTCAGTCTGTCTTTGTCTGTGTCTGTGCCTGTGTCTGTGTCTATGTCTGTGTCTGTGTCTGTGTCTGTGTCTGTGTCTGTGTCTGTGTCTGTGTCTGTGTCTGTGTCTGTCTGTGTCTGTGTCTGTTTTTGTGTCTGTGTCTGTGTCTGTGTCTGTGTCTGTGTCTGTGTCTGTGTCTGTGTCTGTGTCTGTGTCTGTGTCCGTGTCCGTGTCAGTGTCCGTGTCCGAGTCTGTGCCTGGGTCTGAGTCTGTGTCTTTGTCTGTGTCTGCGTCTGTATCTGTGTCTGTGCCTGTGTTTGTGTCTGTGTCTGTGTCTGTGTCTGTGTCTGTGTCTGTGTCTGTGTCTGTGTCCGTGTCCGTGTCAGTGTCCGTGTCCGAGTCTGTGCCTGGGTCTGAGTCTGTGTCTTTGTCTGTGTCTGCGTCTGTATCTGTGTCTGTGCCTGTGTTTGTGTCTGTGTCTGTGTCTGTGTCTGTGTCTGTGTCTGTGTCTGTGTCTGTGTCTGTCTGTGTCTGGGTCTGTGTCTGTGTCTGTGTCTGTGTCTGTGTCTGTGTCTGTGTCTGTGTCTGTGTCTGTGCCTGTGTCAGCAAAATCGACGTGAAAAATATCCCTATATTTTCGTTAAAGTACCAGGAATTAGTCCCACATGCTACCTCTACGATTCAAAACCAACATACTCAATATTAATCTGAACCACTATAATTAAGCGACTTTATGTCGGCAGCATGACATCATATGCATTTAAATCTACACTCTTTCTTTAAATTACTTAATTTTTAAGGAAATCAGATAAAATAAACGTTATTTACACTTATATACAACTATTTACAAATAATACGTTACTCAATATTCAATAAACGGGGAATAATAAGGAAAACAATCTAAATTACGGAATAATAATTCACAAACAAAAAAAAACTAAAGCTCGCCACACACCATCCCTAAAGGTCGCAACACACGTTAAACAAATTTAATCTTAATACTCAACTTGACAACAAAATTTTGACGGTAAACCGCTAGAAAATCGTGACCCTATCACACTGTGTCTGTGTCTGTGTCTGTGTCTGTGTCTGTGTCTGTGTCTGTGTCTGTGTCTGTGTCTGTGTCTGTGTCTGTGTCTGTGTCTGTGTCTGTGTCTGTGTCTGTGTCTGTGTCTGTGTCTGTGTCTGTGTCTGTGTCTGTGTCTGTGTCTGTGCTTGTGCCTGTGCCTGTGCCTGTGCCTGTGCCTGTGCCTGTGCCTGTGCCTGTGTCTGTGCCTGTGCCTGTGCCTGTGCCTGTGCCTGTGCCTGTGCCTGTGCCTGTGCCTGTGTCTGGGTCTGGGTCTGGGTCTGGGTCAGGGTCTGGGGTCTGGGTCTGTGTCTGTTCTGTGTTTGTGTCTGTGTCTGTGTTTGTGTCTGTGTCTGTGTCTGTGTCTGTGTCTGTGTCTGTGTCTGTGTCTGTGTCTGTGTCCGTGTCCGTGTCCGAGTCCGAGTCCGTATCCGTGTCTGAGTCTGTGTCTTTGTCTGTGTCTGTGTCTGTGACTGTGTCTGTGTCTGTGTCTGTGTCTGTGTCTGTGTCTGTGTCTGTGTCTGTGTCTGTGTCCGTGTCCGTGTCCGTGTCCGTGTCCCTGTCCGTGTCCGTGTCATCCAGTCAGTCCAGTCCAGTCCGTGTCCGTGTCCGTGTCCGTGTCCGTGTCCGTGTCCGTGTCCTTGTCCGTGTCCGTGTCCGTGTCCGTGTCCGTGTCCGTGTCCGTGTCCGAGTCCGAGTCCGAGTCCGAGTCCGAGTCCGTGTCTTTGTCTGTGTCTGTGTCTGTGTCTGTGTCTGTGTCTGTGTCTGTGTCTGTGTCTGTGTCTGTGTCTGTATCTGTGTCTGTGTCTGTCTGTGTCTGTGGCTGTGTCTGTGTCTGTGTCTGTGTCTGTGTCTGTGTCTGTGTCTGTATCTGTATCTCAGTAGTAGTATAGCTATACAGATCCTGATCCACTTTTGTCACTAGATTTGTCACCAGATCTAGGAAAAAGTCACCAGAAAAGTTACTAGATTTCAAGGTCAGTAACATTGCCTATTTTAAGGGGAAGACCGCAGGTGTGTAATCCTCTTCAAGGTCATGCTTGCACGAGTCCTTCAAGGTCACTAGAAAAGTTACTAGATTGTTGATTGTCATGAAGGTCATTGCCCTCAAGCAAGTCTATGCATGTTTCGAGGCCGCGCCCTATTCTGAGAAACAAAGGTTTAAAGTCTATGCTTTCAAGGTCAGAGAAAAAAGACGATCTATTGTTTTGGCTGAGTCATTCTAGGAAATCAAGAACAAAGGCGATGCATTGTACAAAGTCTATGCTTTCAAGGTCACATGAATGAACAAAGACTATCTATTGTTCAGTTAGAAATAGATTGTTATTACAATTCTAGGAAATCAATAACAAAGACGATGCATTGTTCAAAGTCTATGCTTACAATTTTCAAGGTAAAAGAACAAAAGCGATTCATTCTTCTGGTCGAGTTATAAAATAAATTGTTATCTCAATTCTAGGAAATCAAGAATGAAGGCGATGTATTCTTCAAAGTCTATGCTTACAATTTTCAAGGTAAAAGAACATTCTTCTGGTCGAGTTATAAAAAATAAATTGTTATCTCAATTCTGAGAAATAAGTCTGTGCTTATAATTTTCAAGGTAAATGAATAAAGACGATTCATTGTTCTGGTTGATGTATAAAAATAGATTGTAAATACATCTCTTTCAAGAACAAAGGCAATCCATTGTCAACGATTTAACGTTTATGCTTATAAGGTCACACCTCTGCAAAGACGATTCATTGTTCAGTTAAGAATAGATTGTTATCTCAATTCTAGGAAATCAAGAGCCCTGAGTTGCATGTTTCAAAGCCACGCCCTCTAAACAGGTGGCCGTTCCCCTAAACAGGTAGCCGTTTCCTAAAAACAGGTAGCCGTTTCCTAAAAACAGGTAGCCGTTTCCTAAAACAGGGGGTCCGTTTCCCAAAACAGGTAACCGTTTCGCAACCGTTTCCCCCATACGATCACATCTCAATTCTGAGAAATCAAGAACAAAGGGGACCCATTGTTCAAAGTCTATGCTTACAATTTTCAAGGTGTAAGAGCAAAGACGATCTATTGTTTTAGCTGAGTCATAGCTTCTGAAATTCTAGGAAATCAATAACAAAGGTGACCCATTGTCAACGCTTCAAAGTCTATGCTTACAATTTTCAAGGTAAAAGAATAAAAGCGATTCATTCTTCTGGTCGAGTTATAAAAATAAATTGTTATCTCAATTCTAGGAAATCAAGAATGAAGGCGATGTATTATCAACGCTTCAAAGTCTATGCTTACAATTTTCAAGGTAAAAGAACAAAAGCGATTCATTCTTCTGGTTGAGTTATAAAAATAAATTGTTATCTCAATTCTGAGAAATAAGTCTATGCTTATAATTTTCAAGGTAAATAAACAAAGACGATTCATTGTTCAGTTAGAAATAGATTAAATACATCTCTTTCAAGAACAAAGGCAATCCATTGTCAACGAAAAAGTTTATGCTTATAAGCTCACACCTGCAAAGACGATCCATTCATCTCAATTCTAGAAATCAAGACTGAGGTGCATGTTTCAAAGCAACGCCCCCAAAACAGGTGGCCGTTCCTCTAAACAGGTAGCCGTTTCCTAAAAACAGGTAGCCGTTTCCTAAAAACAGGTAGCCGTTTCCTAAAACAGGGGGTCCGTTTCCCAAAACAGGTAGCTGTTTCGCAACCGTTTCCCCATGTTCAGGTCGAGATTCCCATCTCAATTCCAGGAAATCAAAAAGGGGCACATTGTTCAAAGTCTATGCTTACAATTTTCAGGTTAAAGAACAAAGACATTCCATTGTACAGGTTGAGTTATAAAAATAGATTGTTATCTCAATTCTAGGAAATCAATAACAAAGGCGATGCATTGTTCAAAGTCTATGCTTACAATTTTCAAGGCCACATGAAAGAACAAAGACTATCTATTGTTCAGTTAGAAATAGATTGTTATCTAAATACATCTCTTTCGAGAATAAAGACGATCCATTATCAATGATTTAAAGTTTATGCTTAGAAGGTCCCCTCTGATAACAAAGACGATCCATTGTTCAGTTAGAAATAGATTGTTATCTCAATTCTAGGAAATCAATAACAAAGACGATGCATTGTCAACGCTTCAAAGTCTATGTTTACAAGGCCACATGAGAGAACAAAGACGATTCATTGTTTTGGTTGAGTCATAGCTTCTGAAATTCTAGGAAATCAAGAATAAAGGGGGCCCATTGTTCAAAGTCTATGCTTACAATTTGCAAGGTAAAAGAACAAAGACGATTCATTGTTTTGGCTCTGTCGTAGCTTCTAAAATTCCGAGAACAAAGACGATGCATTGTTCAGACTGATTAGGTCATCTAACAAGTAAAATATTTTTTTATAAGACTACCACAATATACAGATAAAAAATCTATTTAAGTATTATGGGATATAGTCACTTTTGTAATACCTCTGCTGGAGCATATCTATTTACTATTTGTTTTTCACATTCAATTTCCTTCAACTGATTCTCGTTTAATGCGGACCACATCATCTTTCCTAATAGGTTCATTATATTGTATACTAGCCATACATTCAGCTTCCCTTAAAAGTCTTCATATCAGGATCTACTTTGAGACATTGTTCGAGACTTATTACAATAAGCAATGTCACGCCTCCCAGTGCCCTCAAGTGGTCTAAACAGGTAGACGTTTCCTAAAACAGGGGGTCCGTTTCCCAAAACAGAGGGTCCGTTTTCCAAAACAGATGGCTGTTTCTCAACACAGGTAACGGTTTCCCCCAAGGTTACACGAGAGAACATAAGCGTTCTGATTCCTAAAAATAGATTGTTATCCAGCTACCACCCCGCCCCAATTCTAGGAAATCAAAGGGGGGTCCATTGTTCAAAGTCTATGCAAGTGATTCATTGTTCTGGTCGAGTTATAAAAATAGATTGTTATCTCAATTCTAAGAAATCAAGAACAAAGGCGATCCATTATTTTAGCCAACGCTTCAAAGTCTATGTTTATAATTTTCAAGGTCACATGAGAGAACAAAGACGATCCATTATTCCGTTATTCTAAAAAATAGATTGTTATCTAAATACATCTCAATTCTGGGAAATCAAGAAACGCTTCAAAGTCTATGCTTATAAGGCCACACCTCTGATAACAAAGGCGATTCATTGTTTTGGCTGAGTCATAGCTTCTGAAATTCTGAGAACACAGACGATGCATTCTTCAGACTGATTAGGTCATCTAACAAGTAAAATATTTTTTTATAAAACTTTATTAACCACAATATTCATCTATATATACAGATAAAAGATCGATTTAAGTATTATGGTAAATTTGATGTACTTAACATTTTGTAATACCTTTGCTGGATCATATCTATTTTATTTATTATTTGTTTTTCACATTCAATTTCCTTCAACTGATTCTCGTTTAATGTGGTCCACAAGACATCATCATCTTTCCTAATAGGTATTTTCATCGCTTCATTATAATGTTTACTGGCCATACATTCAGCTTTCCTTAAAGCCTTCATATCAGGATCTGTGATCCTTTTACTTTGAGACATTGTCCGTGACTTATTACAAACCTACATCTCTTAAACTTATATGCAAAAACACAAATTAAAGTCTTTTAATTGTACAGTTACGTAAATTTCAAAGTTAATTCCAAAATTCAAGGGCACACCTCTGAGAAAATAACAAAGACGATTCATTGTTCCGACCGAGTTATAAAAATACACCTCAATTCTGAGAAATCAATTTTTAAAGAACAAAAGACGATTCATTGTTCAATGTCTATACTTACAAAATTTCAAGGTCACACTTCTTATAACAAAGGCGATCCATTGTTCTGGTCGAGTTATAATTACTAAAATAGACAAGGTCACGCCATATTACAATTCAGAGAATAATTTTAAGGTCCCAATCCTGTCCGATCCATATTTTAACCGAATGCAACTGGTACATCTATATAAGGATGAATAATTTTACGGTAAACCTAAAGTGCTGTGAAGAGCAATTAGATATTAGTTAAAGTTATGTGCGGTTTAACTACACATGCGTTCTTGTGTATTTTTAAATTCTGAAATTGTGCATATGTTTTGCGGGGTCACGCTACAGACACGATGATTGTAATAGTTGATGTACAGGGATTCAAAACGGCAAAACATGTATTTACACCCAAAGAGCTAGCAATATAAAATGGAAATCAAGCTGCCCATTTTGTATTCAAACCACCATTTCCTTGGCACCTCTTAGATGTAAAATTTCAACGACAAGCCATCTGGTTAATCAATAATCATCACTACAAAATGGGGATCTGGATATACCTCTACACATCTCTTTCCACATATACTTCGTGAACTAATATCGGTAACAGATGATGTGTACGTTAAAGGGCGAGAAAAAGCCGATTACATTCGAAAACTGTTGAGACAGTCAGTTATAGAAATTGAAGAGAAACCATCTTTACCCAAAATGAAAACAACTTTTTTTCATACACAAACCACCTGTAATTGTGCTTTGACGAATGTACACTTTTTATATAATAACTATGTAAGACAGTATCAGTAAAAGATTTATAAAATGTGTGTGCTTACAAGTAAAGGGGGGAAAAGTTTGTAATGTTTACAATAAAACGCTATTATTTTAAGTGTATTATTTTATATAAAACCCTCTGATGCAAACTATTTTCAGGTTATCCAGCCTATCCATCTAGGTCAACAAGTCAACTTTTAACATTCCTTGGAGGTAAAATTCTGAAACAGCAAATAAGAGTTCCTATTACTGAATTCTAACAATAGAATCAGTTGGTGGAAACAAGAGGGTTGTTGTCTATACTGAATGTTTATCAAGGTTCCTGTATTGGATAAACGTTATGCTACAGTATCTGGTTGTTGAAATTCTCAAGGTCTCCAAGAAATTTTCAAAGACCATATGTCCTGACTATCGACTTAGATCTTATCATCTCATCCGATCGAAATGTAGTCTAGTCAACCTGCAGGACCAATTCTAAACGAGTCATGGAAACAAGAAAATGATTCTATGTAAGCTAGTCATATTATGGTCCGCCAGGATGTTCTCTCAACAGATAACCGTTTCCCAAAACAGGGAGCCGTCATAACACAGGTTTCCCCCAGAGCCATTAATCATAGCTGAGGCTGACCAATTCTAAACGAGTCATGGAAACAAGAAGAATGATGGGGTCTATGCTAATAAGCGTGGGCTCATACTATGGTCCTAACCGCCAGGTTGAGGCAGTTTCCCCAAAGACAGATAACCGTTTCCCAAAACAGGGGAGCCGTCACTCAACACAGGCTAAACTGAACTAGGTCAAAACCTAAACGGAATCTGGTCATGAGGGTTAGAAATAATTCGTGGAAGGTCCAAGTACAATCTGAAAGTAGTTTTATATTATAGAAAAAGCTAATCACCTACTATGAGGGAATTTGGGGGTAGTTTCTATAAATCACCTACTTTTAGGGGTAAAGGGTAGCTTTTCCAATAGGTTTATCATCTAGGGGTGCAATTCTGACCCCGAGAAAAATGTTGAATTCTGCACCGCTTTTGAGAAGAAAATGACTATGTTTGAA
Source organism: Vesta saturnalis (assembly GCA_036346205.1). Classification (NCBI taxonomy): domain Eukaryota; kingdom Metazoa; phylum Arthropoda; class Insecta; order Coleoptera; family Lampyridae; genus Vesta; species Vesta saturnalis. The sequence goes on along the minus strand of JARFJB010001351.1, from coordinate 10,521 downwards.
AAAAGTTAATGGAAGTAGTGTTGGATACCATGATTGTTAGGGTTTAAAAGTCCCATTGTGTGCACAGTATACTCTTGATTAGCAGCAATGACGAAAGTAGTACGTAAGGTGCAAAGTACAGAAAAAACAGTGTGGAGGAGCGAAAGAAGAGGTTGGAGACGTTAATAAAACAAGTAAAAGAAGTAAAACTCGATTTGGAGTGTTATATAGTGAAAACAAAAATGATGAAGCTGCGTATTAGCAATGAGTAAAAATAGTGTAGTAAAGCATGAAATTTTGGGAAGGATGAGTTTAAATGTATATTTTAAAGAAGAAGAAAAGACGCTGCTATGTGTTGTTATAAGTATCTCACAATTGTATTAGGTTTAAGTAACTGTATAATTAAAAAATAAAGACTTTAAGCGTTGTGCTTTTGTAGTACTAGTTTTCGGTATTCTCTTCTCCCATAATGGTTCCTTATTGGCTCTGCATATCTAGGCACGGTTCGATATCGACCTTTATAGAAATCTCCCATAAGGAAATGGAACCCCTACCGTACGTTGGGCTTTAAATTGACCTATATACAACGTATAAAAGAAGAAAAGATCAATGACAGTAAAATGATCCCTAAATAAAAAATAATTTACTGCACATCGTTACTGTTTTTAATCATTAAATGGCGTTTATGCGTATGTGAACTAAAATTTATTAGTTATAATGAAAAATACAATGACTTTCCTTTGTATAAGGGAGATTTAAATTGATTTTTTGCAAAAACCAAAAAACTTAAATTTCAGCCCTATTCCTAAATTGACTACCCTTGGAATTAAAAGAGTAAACAGTGACAGCTTGCAGTATAGAAATGGAATTAATTTGATGTAATTTTTATATAAAAGGTTAAGAAAATCGATTTATGTTGCAGGATAAGGAGACCTGATTGTATATATGAATAGTTTTTATTGTGTGTTAGGCGTTAGAATGGGTTTTCATTGTTTTAAAGGGGATAGGCTTGCATGTAATTTTTAAAAAATGTACCTTAAGTTCACACCTCTGAGAAAAGAACAAAGGCGATTCATTGTTTTGGTTGAGTTATAAAAAAATAGATTGATATCCAGCTACCCCCAGTCTGAGAAATCAAGAACAAAGGCGATCCATTGTTCAAAGTCTATGCTTTCAAGGTCACATCTCTAATAACAAATGCGATCCATTGTTTTGGCTGAGTCATAATTGGTAAGAAATCATTTCAGGCTCAATTCTTATAAACCAATTCTCAGGAGTACTAAATAAAATTTTCAAGGCGTGGGGGGATTCTACCTTTCAGGGTCAAGCAATTAGAAGACATTAAACTGAGCAAAGAAACAACTCAGCAACTGCAAACTACATTACAAAACCTAGAAGTGTAACATCTATATACTTACATCTCATTTTATTCTATTTAAAAGGTTGTGAAATTTTATTGATGGTCTAGAGATATGTAGTTAGAGAAATATAGAATAAACATTTTTATTAATATAAACATATGTTGTTACACATTCCTTTACTAAAACACACAGCTCTTTATCTAATTTTACGTTTTATATATTGATATCACCCTACATCCAAACATTTAGCGATCTTGCTTAGGTAGAACCTAAGGACTGGTAAATTAAGTAAATTAATCTTACTTTAATTTTATGATCCTACCTAGTACTTTTACAAATAGCAGATAAATAAAGTTTATATTTTATTTCAATAGTCATTGGGTAACTAAATTGTCCTACCATTAGGTTAGATGAATGATAGGTAGTTGAAAGAATGAAAATATTCTTAAGCCTGAAAGCAAAATGTTATCTCACGATTTAAAAGTTAATATGTCACCAGGTTGATAGGAATATATTATCCATTTATATTGTTATTAATTATATGAATTCGGAATGATACAACTGAATTTTAGTACTCTTAAGAGGATGCTTTCCTAAATTATAGCAGGGACTATAATTATTTGTTTATTATTTAATTTTTGTGTGATGTTATAAAGAAAATATGTTAAAGCAACATTTGAGAAACATCCCATTGATTTCGTGTAAAAAGTACCATTTGTAAATAACATATAACATAAATTGAAAGTAAGATTTGAAAACTGAATTTAGTTGTTTACAGTGAAGGTTTTTTAAACCTATACTATTGACTAACATCACTTTGGACCCCTGCAAAACACTAGATACATTTTAGCACACGGATTTATTTTGACGCACAGCACTGTTTTTAAAATAAACGTTGCCACTTCATTTACACTACTTAAAATAGATACTTTAGCACGTGTATTTATTTTGACGCAATACACTGTTTTTACCACACATAAAACGTCGACACTAGCTTCATTTGATTTAACCTATCACGTTTCCTTCACCAATTTAATAAGAAACAAAAAATCAAATTGAAAATTATTTAAAGTATACACCATTTTAGCATTAAATTTTTCTATTGGATCACGCACAACATGTACTGAATTGAGAACGCACCATTGTACAATTTAATTGCAAAACGTTAAATGAATGCATATAAAGATACTTAATGTATAAAACCTTTCCGTAAGCTTTAAATTATCTAATTCAATATATACCAGTAGATTTTTACATATAATTAAAAGCGTGTTTACAAATGTTATTTAAGCAAGATCTTAAACCTATACATTGTTATCCAAATACGAATGGGTGAACTAAAAAGGTATACATTTTTAAAATTCAAGCCTATCCCTTTAAAACAATGAAAACCCATTCTAACGCCTAACACACAATAAAAACTATTCATATATACAATCAGGTCTCCTGCATTCTGCAACATTAAATCGATTTTCTTAACCTTTTATATAAAAATTACATCAAATTAACTCCATTTCTATACTGCAAGCTGTCACTGTTTACTCTTTTAAGTCCAATGGGTAGTCAATTTAGGAATAGGGCTGACATTTAATTTTTTAGGTTTTTGCAAAAAAATCAATTTAAATATCCCTTATACAAAGGAAAGTCATTGTATTTTTCATTATAACGCTTTACTAATAAATTTTAGTTCATAAACGCCATTTAATGATTAAAACAGTAACGATGTGCCAGTAAATTATTTTTATTTAGGGATCATTTTACTGTCATTGATCTTTCTTCTTCTTTTATACGTTGTATATAGGCCAATTTAAAGCCCAACGTACGGTAGGGGTTCCATTTCCTTATGGGAGATTTCTATAAAGGTGGATATCGAACTGCCTAGATATGCAGAGCCAATAAGGAACCATTATGGGAGAAGAGAATACCGAAAACCGTCTACAAAAGCACAACGCTTAAAGTCTTTATTTTTTAATGATACAGTTACTTAAACCTAATACAATTGTGAGATACTTATAACAACACATAGCAGCGTCTTTTCTTCTTCTTTAAAATATATTTAAACTCATCCTTCTCAAAATTTCATGTTTTACTACACTATTTTACATATTGCTAATACGCAGCTTCATCATTTTGTTTTCACTATATAACACTCCAAATCGAGTTTTACTTTCTTTTACTTGTTTTATTAACGTCTCCAACCTCTTCTTTCGCTCCTCCACACTGTTTTTTCTGTACTTTCACCTTACGTACTACTTTCGTCATTGCTGCTAATCAAGAGTATACTCACACACAATGGGACTTTTAAACCCTAACAATCATGGTATCCAACACTACTTCATTTCAACTTTTTCAAACATAGTCATTCTTCTCAAAAGCGGTGCAGAATTCAACATTTTTCTCGGGGGTCAGAATTGCACCCCTAGATGATAAACCTATTGAAAAGCTACCCTTTACCCTAAAAGTAGGTGATTTATAGAAACTACCCCAAATTCTATAGTAGGTGATTAGCTTTTTCTATAATATAAAACTACTTTCAGTACTTGGACCTATGAAATTTCTAACCCCTCATGACCAGATTCCAGTTTAGGTTTTGACCTAGTTCAGTTTAGCCTGTGTTGAGTGACGGCCCCTGTTTTAAACGGTTATCTGTCTTTAAACTGCTCAATCAGGTTAGGACCATAGTGACGCTTATTAGCATAGACCCCATCATTCTTCTTGTTTCATGACTCGAAATTGGTCAGCCTCAGCTATGATTAATGGCTCTGGAGGGGAAACCTGTGTTAAGTGACGGCTCCCCTGTTTTGGGAAACGGTTATCTGTATTTGAGAGAACATCCTGGCGGACCATAATATGAGCCTACGCTTATTACCATAGACCCTATCATTCTTCTTGTTTCCATGACTCGTTTAGAATTGGTCCTGCAGGTTTCTAGACTACATTTCGATCGGATGAGATCGGGTAAGATCGCAAGATGATAAGGACATATGGTCTTTGAAAATTTCTTGGAGACCTTGAGAATTTCCAACAACCAGATACTGTAAGCATAACGTTTATCCAATACAGGAACCTTGATAAACATTCAGTATAGACAACAACCCTCTTGTTTCCACGAACTGATTCTATTGTTAGAATTCAGTAATAGGAACTCTTATTTGCTGTTTCAGAATTTTACCTCCAAGGAATGTTAAAAGTTGACTTGTTGACCTAGATGGATAGGCTGGGTTATAACCTGAGAAATAGTTTGCATCAGAGGTTTTTATATAAAATAATACACTTAAAATAATAGCGTTTTATTGTAAATATTACAAACTTTTCCCCTTTACTTGTAAGCACACATTTTATAAACCTTTTACTGATACTGTCTTACATAGTTATTATATAAAAGTGTACATTCGTCAAAGCACAATTACAGGTGGTTTGTATGAAAGAAACAAGTTGTTTTCATTTTGGGTAAAGATGGTTTCTCTCAATTTCTATAACTGACTGTCTCAACAGTTTTCGAATGTAATCGGCTTTTTCTCGCCTCTTTAACGAACCATCTGTTACCGATATTAGTTCACGAAGTATATGTGGAAAGAGATGTAGAGGTATATCCAGATCCCCATTTGATGTAGATGATTATTGATTAACCAGATGGCTTGTCGTTGAAATTTTACATCTAAGAGGTGCCAAGGAAATGGTGGTTTGAACACAAATGGGCAGCTTGATTTCCATTGTATATTGCTAGCTCTTTGGGTGTAAATACATGTTTTGCCGTTTTGAATTGTAACTACAATCATCGTTTAGCGTGACCCGCAAAACATATGCACAATTTCAGAATTTAAATACACAAGAACGCATGTAGTTAAACCGCACATAACTTTAACTAATATCTAATTGCTCTTCACAGCACTTTAGGTTTACCGTAAAAATTATTCATCCTTATATAGATGTACCAGTTGCATTCGGGGTTAAAATATGGACAGGATCGGACAGGATTGGGACCATAAAAATTATTTCTGAATTGTAATATGGCGTGACCTTGTCTATTTTAGTAATTATAACTCGACCAGAACAATGGATCGCCTTTGTTATAAGAAGTGACCTTGAAATTTTGTAAGTATAGACATTGAAGCGTCGGCTTAAACAATGAATCGTCTTTGTTCTTTAAAATTGATTTCTCAGAATTGAGGTGTATTTTTATAACTCGGTCGGAACAATGAATCGTCTATTTTCTCAGAGGTGCCCTTGAATTTTCGGAATTAACTTTGAAATTTACGTAACTGTACAATTAAAGACTTTAATTTGTGTTTTGCATATAAGTTTAAGATGTTTTGTAATAAGTCACGGACAATGTCTCAAAGTAAAAGGATCACAGATCCTGATATGAAGGCTTTAAGGAAAGCTGAATGTATGGTAGTAAACATTATAATGAAGCGATGAAAATACCTATTAGGAAAGATGATGATGTCGTGGACCATTAAACGAGAATCAGTTGAAGGAAATTGAATGTGAAACAAATAATAAATAAAATAGATATGATCCAGCAAAGGTATTACAAAATGTTAAGTACATCAAATTTATGTAATACTTAAATCGATCTTTTATCTGTATATATAGATGAATATTGTGTTAATAAAAGTTTTATAAAAAATATTTTACTTGTTAGATGACCTAATCAGTCTGAAGAATGCATCGTCTGTGTTCTCAATTTCAGAAGCTATGACTGACCAAAACAATGAATCGCCTTTGTTATCAGAGGTGTGGCCTTATACATAGACTTTGAAGCGTTTCTTGATTTCAGAATTGAGATGTATTTAGATAACAATCTATTTTTAGAATAAGAATAATGGATCGTCTTTGTTCTCTCATGTGACCTTGAAAATTATAAACATAGACTTTGAAGCGTTGGCTAAAATAATGGATCGCCTTTGTTCTTGATTTCTTAGAATTGAGATAACAATCTATTTTTAACTCGACCAGAACAATGAATCACTTGTATAGACTTTGAACAATGGACCCCTTTGATTTCCTAGAATTGGGTGGTAGCTGGATAACAATCTATTTTTAGGAATCAGAACGCTTATGTTCTCTCGTAACCTTGGGGAAACCGTTACCTGTGTTGAGAAACAGCCATCTGTTTTGGAAAACGGACCTCTGTTTTAAACGGACCCCTGTTTTAAAACGTCTACCTGTTTAGACCACTTGAGGGCACTGAGGCGTGACATTGCTTATTGTAATAAGTCTCGAACAATGTCTCAAAGTAGATCCTGATATGAAGACTTTAAGGAAGCTGAATGTATGGCTAGTATACAATATAATGAACCTATTAGGAAAGATGATGTGGTCCGCATTAAACGAGAATCAGTTGAAGGAAATTGAATGTGAAAACAAATAGTAAATAGATATGCTCCAGCAGAGGTATTACAAAAGTGACTATATCCCATAATACTTAAATCGATTTTTATCTGTATATTGTGGTAGTCTTATAAAAAATATTTTACTTGTTAGATGACCTAATCAGTCTGAACAATGCATCGTCTTTGTTCTCGGAATTTTAGAAGCTGACTCAACAATGAATCGTCTTTGTTCTTTAACCTTGAAAATTGTAAGCATAGACTTTGAACAATGGGCCCCCTTTTTGATTTCCTGAATTGAGATGCGGAATCTCAACCTGAACATGGGGAAACGGTTGCGAAACAGCTACCTGTTTTGGGAAACGGACCCCTGTTTTAGGAAACGGCTACCTGTTTTGGAAACGGCTACCTGTTTTAGGAAACGGCTACCTGTTTAGAAACGGCCACCTGTTTAGGGCGTTGCTTGAAACAATGCATCAGTCTTGATTTCCTAGAATTGAGATGAATGGATCGTCTTTGTGTGAGCTTATACATAAACTTTAAATCGTTGACAATGGATTGCCTTTGTTCTTGAAAGAGATGTATTTAGTAATCTATTTCTAACTGAACAATGAATCGTCTTTGTTTATTTACCTTGAAAATTACAAGCATAGACTTATTAGAATTGAGATAACTATTTTTATAACTCGACCAGAAGAATGAATCGCTTTGTTCTTACCTTGAAAATTGTAAGCATAGACTTTGAAGCGTTGACAATGCACCTTTTGTTATTGATTTAGAATTTCAGAAGCTGACTCAGCTAAAACAATAGATCGTCTTTGTTCTAACCTTGAAAATTGTAAGCATAGACTTTGAACAATGAGCCTCATTCTTGATTTCCTGAATTGAGATGTGGAATTCCACCTGAACAATAGACCGCCTTTTCAAACGGTTGCGAAACAGCTATCTGTTTTGGGAAACGGACCTGTTTAGGAAACGGCTACCTGTTTACAGGAAACGGCTACCTGTTTTAGAAACGGCTACCTGTTTTAGGAAACGCTACCTGTTTAGGGAACGGCCACCTGTTTTGGGGCGTGGCTTGAAACATGCACTCAGGGCTCTTGATTTCCTAGAATTGAGATGAATGGATCGTCGCAGAGGTGTGACCTTATAAGCATAAACTTTAAAGCGCTGACAATGGATTGCCTTTGTTCTTGAAAGAGATGTATTTAGCAATCTATTTCTAACTGAACAATGAATCGTCTTTGTTTATTTACCTTGAAAATTATAAGCATAGACTTATTTCTCAGAATTGAGATAACAATTTATTTTATAACTCGACCAGAAGAATGAATCGCTTTTGTTCTTTTACCTTGAAAATTGTAAGCATAGACTTTGAAGCGTTGACAATGGGTCACCTTTGTTATTGATTTCCTAGAATTTAGAAGCTATGACTCAGCTAAAACAATAGATCGTCTTTGTTTACCTTGAAAATTGTAAGCATAGACTTTGAACAATGAGCCTCATTCTTGATTTCCTGAATTGAGATGTGGAATCCACCTGAACAATAGACCGCCTTTGAAACGGTTGAAACAGCTATCTGTTTTGGAAACGGACCCCTGTTTAGAAACGGCTACCTGTTTACAGGAAACGGGTACCTGTTTTAAGGAAACGGCTACATGTTTTTAGGAAACGGCTACCTGTTTAGGGGAACGGCCACCTGTTTTGGGGGGCGTGGCTTTGAAACATGCAACTCAGGACTCTTGATTTCCTAGAATTGAGATGAATGGATCGTCTTTGCAGAGGTGTGACCTTATAAGCATAAACTTTAAAGCGCTGACAATGGATTGCCTTTGTTCTTGAAAGAGATGTATTTAGCAATCTATTTCTAACTGAACAATGAATCGTCTTTGTTCATTTACCTTGAAAATTATAAGCATAGACTTTGTACAATACATCGTCTTTGTTCATGATTTCTCAGAATTGAGATAATAATTTATTTCTACCAGAAGAATGAATCGTCTTTATTCATTTCTCATGTGACCTTGAAAGCATAGACTTTGAACAATGGCCCCTTTGTTATTGATTTCCTAGAATTGAGATAACAATTTATTTTTATAACTCGACCAGAAGAATGAATCGCTTTTGTTCTTTCACCTTGAAAATTGTAAACATAGACTTTGAACAATGCATCGCATTTTTGATTTCCTAGAAGACTCAGCCAAAACAATAGATCGTCTTTGTTCTCTGACCTTGAAAGCATAGACTTTAAACAATGGGCCCCCTTTGTTTCTCAGAATAGGGCGTGGCCTTGAAACATGCATAGACTTGCTTGAGAGCAATCACCTTCAGGACTATAATGACCTTGAATCGGGGACCTAGAAGAGGCTTACCACATAACCTTGAAGAGAGTTACACACCTGCGGTCTTGACTTAGCAGGGGGTACCTTTCCTACCGCGTAGCCTGAGGTGACCTTGAAGAGGCAGGAGTACATGACCGAGGTGGCCAATGGGCCCCCTTTGTTATTGATTTCCTAGAATTGAGATAACAATTTATTTTTATAACTCGACCAGAAGAATGAATCGCTTTTGTTCTTCCACCTTGAAAATTGTAAACATAGACTTTGAACAATGCATCGCATTTTTGATTTCCTAGAATTGAGATAACAATCTATTTCTAACTGAACAATAGATAGTCGTTGTTCTCTGACCTTGAAAGCATAGACTTTGAACAATGGGCCCCCTTCTTGATTTGAATAGGGCGTGGCCTTGAAACATGCTTAGACTTGCTTGAGACCGAGGACCTTCAGGACTAACCTTGAAGCGCTCGAAGAGGCAGGGCACATAACCTTGAAGAGAGTTACACACCTGTGGTCTACCCCTTGAAATAGGCAATGTTACCAACCTTGAAATCTAGTAACTTTTCTAGTGACTTTTTCCTAGATCTGGTGACAAATCTAGTGACAAAAGTGGATCAGGATCTGTATAGCTATACTACTCATTCGCGACTACGCATAGATTGGGCTCATGCAGAAATCGATCATCTGCCCCCTCACATACCTTCTCTTGCATGCACTCCAAATCGTAAAGGATAAAGATACATGGTTTGCCATTACTACCGTTGCGTCGCACTCTGTTAACAGGCATGTAACAAAGATGACCAATAGGCTTTTCGTTCATGCACGTGGAGTAATAGCTGTATCCGCACCTATGTTTACCCTTTACTTCAATGGTTTTCAGACACTTTAAATATCTACGCAATTTTTCACATAGTTTAGCATCCTTATGGTTTCTAAGGCATTCCTGCCGTAAAAATCTCTTTTGCAGTCATTGCACGCAATTTTAGGATTTTGAACTGAACACGGTGGTTTTTGATAACAGCTAGGACACTAATACATACAATTCTCATGCCGTTTTTTGTTATTACAACGCTTTTTGCACTGTTCGCAATAATAACTACAAGTAAATACTGAAGTGGGACTGGTAATTACGTTATAGTGCTCATCCTCGAGTATTAAATTTAAAACTACCCTACCCGGTTCCCTAGGGCCTTCAAAATAAACTGAATCACCTACGCGCGAATTATAAACTACAATGGTATATGAAGCTAAATCATTTTGAAATGTTTGAATGTGTCCGTAACTACCACCCTGATTAAGATCTACAGCGCTGTTTTCGCAGAGTTGTACAGCTCGTGCTTGAAGTAAGGGATAACCCAATGCCATGCTACTCCGCATTGTATCGTTATTTCTACACACTATTTAGGACTATGGCTCGGTAGACAATTGTTTTCGTTGATTCCTGGTGGTAAACGACAATGCCCTTTTTAACCTTACAAAATCTTCAAATTTTAAATAGATTTTTGC
>JARFJB010001350.1:0-19265 GCA_036346205.1 Vesta saturnalis | reverse complement strand
GCCATCAATGAATTTGGATCATATCGGATTTTAAACACGATAATTCCCGATTTTTGTTCTGCCATTTTGAATTTTTTAATTTTGAAAAAATGATTTATTCTTAGCGATCTTAAGAAATACAAAAAATTTTTTGTTTAAAAGGGTGCCATCATAGCTTTAAATTTTTTATTTAGATAATGTTTTACAAATTAACAAAGTTGAAAAATTGAAAATTAGCCCACAATACATATCGGATTTAGACACGATAGGCCTTGTAAGATGGCATTAATAAAAAAATAGTTTTCGTGAAATATTTGGCCTTAAACGATAGAATTGTAAACCTAAGGGTGAGTTGCCACAGAGTTTACCGTTACAACTCGTTTGTCGTCTGAGAACAGCTTTATTCTTTTGATCCTAGAATTTTACCTTCAAGGCTCTCCCCCTCCCGTTTGAAAGAACTGATTCTATGTTATGATTTCTAAGAAACGATCAATGCTGAGCATGTACAAAGACGGTCATTGACTAGGATTGCTTATTTTGCTAGAACTGTTTAGAATTTCAAGAATTTAACCAATACAGGTACCACCTAACATTGACACACCTTTGTAATAACTGTAATATAATATCACCTAGAGATGAAAGAGCTTTTAGCTCTCCCGTTTCAAAGAACACACACACGCGCACAGAAACTCGCACTTGCACTCGCACCCCCCCTCGCGCCCTTACCCGCAGACGCACCCGCTCCAGCACTCCCACTCACAATGCCACGCATCTACAGCACGCACTGGCAATACTGCTACCGCGCTCGCGACCGCACCAGCAACCACATACGCAATTTAACTGCACCTGACTTGCACTGGCACATTCGCACGAGCACCCGTACCCACAGCACCCGCACATGCGACATGCACCAGCACCGCACGCACACGCACATTCACACGCACCGTAGCACCCGGAACCCACAACCGCACTCAGCATACAGCCACGAACACGCACCACACCTGCACTCGCACGCTCGCGCACACAAACTGCACCTGTTAGCTGTCGTACTTAACTCGTACAACAGCTGGCGCTCAAGGCGCCCACAACCGCACCTGCAACTCGCAGCATTGCACTCACAAGCACCTGCACCGCACGCGCACCGCACACTGCGCTTGCACTGCACCACATTGCATATGTGCTTATCAATCAAAACGCTCATTACTAACTTTATTTCACTCACAAACCTAATCACTGTCACCTCACTCACCTCACTCATTTAACCTCATATTTATAAACATCACCTCATATCATCACCTCACCTCATCACCTCATAGAATATATAATCATCAATAATTCACCTCATTCATCACTCATCACATCAATCACCTCACAATCAAATCTACTTCATGTTTTAATAAACTCTCATTTATTAATCACAGCGTGCATTGTGCACCTGTCCGCATTCACACTCACACACTCACACAAACCACAACACACACAAAACACACTACACATCACACACACACACACTCACACAACACAAAAATGCACACACAACACACCACACACACACACAATATCACAAACACACTCACACACTCACACAACACACCACACACCACACAACAAACACACAACACACTCACACACTCACACAAACAATACACATGTAAAATCACAATGTATCAAACACATATTACAACAAATCACAAACACACCCACAACACACCCACACACCACACACACACACACACCACACTCACACAACACAACACACTCACACAACACAACACAACACAACACACACATCACAACAAACTCACTCACACACTCAAACATACACACTCATAACACCACGTACGTACCCACACACTCACACACTCACAACATATACACCACACACCCACACACCACACAACAACACTCACACACACACACACACACACACACACACACACACACACACCCACACAACACACACACCACACACACACACACAGACACACACTCACATAATCACACACCACACACACCCACACACCACACGCTCACACACACACTGCAAACCACCACACACCACACAACACACACACACACACAACACACACACACACACACACACACCACAACACCCACACGCCCACACACCACACACCACACACCCACACAACACACTACACAACTCACACACTCACACACCACACACTCACACCACCACACACTCATCACACTCACATCACACTCACACACTCACACCACACACACCCACACACACACCACACACACCACACACTCACACACACACACACTCACACACACTCACACCACACACTCAACTCACCACTCACACCCACACACCACACACTCACTACACTCACACACTCACACTCACACACACACCACACCACACACTATCACACACTCACCACCACACACTCACACTACCCACCACACACTCACCACTCACACACCACACTCACACATCACACACTCACACCACCACACACTCAACACCTCACACTACCACACACTCACACACTCACACCACACCTCACACACTCACACCACTCACACCCACCACACTCACACTCCCACCACTCAACACTCACACACCACACACCCACACCCACACCCACACTCACACACACACACACACACTCACACACAACACACCACACACTCACACCACACACACACACACACCACACCACACACTCACACTACACACTCCACACACACCCACACACTCACACACACCCACACACCACCCACACACATCACACACACACCCCACACCACACACTCACACGCCACCACACCACACACCACACACCACACACACACACACCACACACCACACACACACACACCCACACACCACACACCACACACCACACACACACCCACACACCAACACCCACACCCACACACACACACACACACCACCCACACACACACACACCACACACCACACCCACACCACACTCCCACACACACACCACACACTCACACACCACACACCACACACCACACACTCACACTCACACACACACGCACTCACACTCACACACTCACACACACACACCACACACCCACACACACACACACCACACACCACACTCACACACCACACCACACTCACACACACACACCCACACACCACACACTCACACCACACACTCACACCACCACACACACCACACACTCACACACTCACACACACACTCACACACACACACACCACACACTCACACATCACACACCACACTCACACCCACACCCACACACTCACACACACACCCACACACCACACACACACACACACACACCACACACACTCACACTCACACACCACACACTCCACACTCACACACACACCACCACACACCCACACACCACACACACACACTCACACACACACTCACACACCAACACACCACACACTCACACCCACACCACACACACACACACCCACCACACCACACACCACACACACACACACACACCCACACACACACACACACACACACACCACACACCACACCACACACACTCACACCCACACACTCACACACCACACACCACACACCCACACTCACACACACACCACACACTCACACACACACCACACCACACACACACACACCACACACACTCACACCTCACACCACACACCACACACCACACCACACCCACACACCACACACCCACACACTCACACACACACACCCACACCACACACACACACACACTCACACCACACCACACACACACACACTCACACACTACACACTCACACACCCACACACTCACACACTCACACACTCACACACCACACCACACACAACCCACACACCACACACACCACACACCACACACTCACACTCACACCCACACACACACCACACACACACCACACCACACACCACACTCACACACTCACACACCACACACCCACACACACACACCACACACCACACACACACACACACTCACACCCCACACACTACACCCACCCCACACACCCACACACCCACACCCACACACCCACACACCCACACACCCCAACCACACTCACACACCTCACACCCACACACCACACACCCCAACACACCACACCCAACACACACCACACACCACACCACACACCACACCACACCACACACCACACACTCACACACCCACACCACACACACACACCACCACACCCACACACCACACCACAACACTCACACACACACACACACACACACCACACCACACACACACTCACACACACACACACACACCACACTCACCACACACCCACACTCACACACACACCACACACACCACACTCACACCACACCACACACACCCCACACACCACACACACAAACACACACACACCACACACACACACACACACACACACACACACCACACACCACACCACCACACACCACACACCACACCACCACACACCACCACACCACCACACCACCACGCACACGCACCACCACGCACACCACACCACCGCACGCACCACGCACACCACACGCACCACACGCACGCACGCACCACCCACCCACCACGCACGCACCCACACACGCACCACCACGCACACACCACACGCACGCACGCACGCACGCACGCACGCACGCACGCACGCACGCACGCACGCACGCACGCACGCACACACGCACCACACACACACACACCACGCACACACACACACACACACACACACACACACACACACACCACCACACACACACACCACACACACACACACACACCACACACTCACACACCACACACTCACACCACACACACACACACACACACACACCACACCACACACACACACACACACACACACACCACACACACACACACACACACACACACACACACACACACACACACACACACCACCACCACACCACACAAACACACCCACACACACACACACCAACACAACCCACACACACACACACCACACAGTCACACACTCACACACTCACACCCCACACTCACACACCACACACCACACACCACACCCACCCACCCACAAAGGTTAAATAATAAAACAGTTAACAAGTGAAAAAACCCTTTAAACCACATAACCATATGATAAGGGTAAAACAATGTTCACAATAAAAAATTGAAATGACAAAACTAAATACAAAACATATAAGAATGTGATGAAAAGAATTTACAAAACAACTAAACAAAGGTAAACACCCCCCTTTAAGATTTTAACCATGTATATTGTTCAAAGCACACTAACCAGTACAAGATGACACAAAATTTATTCAACAATTGTTTCAAATATGTATGAGTATGACATTAACAAAAGTTTTTCAAACACTCAACCAATAACTCACCAAAAAACACTCAGGAAGTATGCAACAACAAAACAACCCCTTAAAACACCTTCCTAAACAACGTCAAAAATAACAAAACACACACCAACCCGGATTAAAAGTAACCACTAGTTATATTGCAAAAACCACAAAAACACACATCAATTTTAACATTTATTTGAGAATTAAACCTTTACGATACAAATAACATACATATAAAAAAAATTGTTCCACAACCATAAAATTGTACAAAATTTACATGAGGTTAACTGAAGATTACAACAAATTACTTTAGAAATTGTTCACACTACGAGCAACAAGCATACAATGAGGGATACATAACACTCGCTATCATTGGCATATTATTATGTCTTCCTGATGCTGTGATACATCTCAAATCTGTATATATATTGTAAATCCATCCGCATCTTTTAGGTGACAACTGTCATCCAAAACGTAGGTATTTGTGAAGCACTCGATAGAGGAACCAGTTTTTGAAAAACATTGGTTTATTCAAACTGATCCACATCTTGGGTTTGAATGGGTTTAACTATACCGTTTGAACATAAATATAGCACATTATACTAAAGAATTCTCACACTTGAGTAAAGCACTTTTTTTGCTCAATTATCGTTGTTCCACTAAGTCATCGAAAATATTTCAGTGTACTACATACATGTATTTATCTGTATGTATTATTGTTTATTAATTTACACTGTATGCCATTTCTGATGGTCTAGAACTATTATATCACATTGCAAAATTCAGTTACTTTTGTAATATTGCATGTATGGATAAACAATTATCAATACCGATGTGGCACTCTGACCAAAACCTCTTTGTATGTTTTGTTTTGCAATAAGAAGTGTAATTATTATATTATTTGGTATTTAATGGATTTATATATTCAATTGTGAACCACATTGAGTAGTTCAAAAGCCAATAGCTTTAAATGCGTTATAAGGTAATAGAAAATTAGATTTTGTAATTTGCTTCCATTTTGATTCTTTAGCTAGTTTACAGTTAGTACAGTTTCCGTTATGATATTGATGCGAGAAGGTTTCATATTTGCCACTGTTCTTAACGTACAGAAAAGATTAAAATAAATAATACCGGTACTGTTAAAATTTTCAGATTTATAAGGAGCTCTTAGAACATGCTTTATAGCTAATTTTGCTATAATGCGAACTGCACGTGTTTGTAAGGAAAATACACGCTTTGCTGCAGGACTGTGTCCAGCACATGATCCCATAGCATATACTAGACTGAATTAGGTCGAAATACGATATTCTCAGCGTTTCATCACTAACTATATTTAGTAAGTTTCTTAAGAGAAAATATTTTGAGATATTTCTGGCCAAATGTTCATGTGGTTTTCCAAGACATGTTGGAGCCAACGTGTTCTAAGCAGTTTTATACTGAGGAATTTTTGGTGCCTCATATAAATAACATTTGTTTAAAGTAAAGATTTGAATTTGAGTTTTCTGAGAATTTAGTTCTAGACTATTGAGAGCCATCTTACTGATATCTCATGGATTTAAGTCAGTTAGATTGTTGCTACTTTTGAAGTAGGTTGTATCATCGGCATATTGTATAAACTGGTATCCGGATCACAGTTCCTGAGATCATTTATACATATGAGAAAAAGTGTTGGTCCTAGCACCGATCCATGGGCACGCCAAGACAAATCAGAAACCATTATGTAGCTAAATGCATTAATTGATTCCAAGGAGTGAATTCCATGGATTTTCAGTAACCATGTGTATTTCACCACAAGATGATAAAATAGTAATGTATACACCAACTTTTAAGGAAACCTCTAACTTTTAAGCTGGATATCGATTAAGTAAAATTCATGCATTTTCAGTGAGAATATGGATTTTGACCAACAGATCTCCAAATCGTTACATGCACCAAGGAATAGGTCCCAAAGCATTGTATCGTAGTTCAAAAGTGCATTTTATGCATTTTCCGTGACCACTTAGATTTTCGCCAATAGATGTCAAATTCGTTCTTTCACCTTACGTTGGCAAAAGGTCCCAAAGCATTGATTGCAGCGATTTCCAATAAGTAAATCCAATGCATTTTTCGCGACCGCGTGCATCTTAGTCAAATTATGTGCAAATCCCTAGTTTTGCACCAATTTCATTGAAAAAACGTCTCAAAGTATTGCATCGTTGCTCGATAAGTGGCTTTAATGCATTTTCTCTGAACACGTGGATTTTGAACGTGATATGTCAAAATCCTTATTGGCAATATTGTTGAAAAACACCCTAAGCATTATATTATATACGCAAATACGCACACACCACATTCACACCCACACAAACGCGCGCACACCGAATACACGCACACTCGCATACGCACACAGACATCGTGGCCGATCTTGGCGGAACCTGGCAAAACGTAAAATGAGCATAACCTTCTATACCTACATATGTACATGATTTTGGGTTCCTCTATACCTCGATATCGTTAATAACAACTAACTGCCACTTTTGTCCACAAATAAAGTCTCCTACGTGGGCGGAAATGTTAGTTAAACAATCAACAATGCCAAATATACCAGCATTGAAGGAAATAAAAGTCGAAAATTTCAGTTGATGTTTGAAAACTACAGTTTACATTAATTTCATTGCGATTAAATAAAAGAACAAATTTAGTGACTTTAAATTTGATTTTCCTCTTCTATAATTATTATATAATAGAATTATAATTTCCTGAATACTTCTTTTTTTAATTTGTCTTTGCATACGTGTTAAATAAGGTTTTCTCTTGTAGCTCTCCTCTTCCACCCACTTTTTGAACTTTTATGGTTTATTTGAGAAAGTCCATAGCGCATACTACTGCTACTAAAAAGACTTTCGTTTACCAAAATTTATGCGAGTCTAGTATAAATAATAAATTTTCTGACCACGCATCCACAGTGATCTAATTACTTCTGCCAGCTGCGGGGCTATACTTAATAGATTGTACCAGGTTAAAGCTTGCTAGCAGAATCTTTCTACAATAGTGTAAAGGAGTTATAGATACGTTTTGATTTTAATGATGTCACTGCATCTCTAACGTGTAATGAAGAGGTCAGAAAGCCTTTTAACTTTTAACTCAAACATTTAACCAATAACGGTAACTTTAATCGTATATGTTATATTTTTTTATCGTTTTACTCATATCTAAAAGGCTATTTTCCTAGTAGTATAAAATTTAGTAGTAACTTCAATTGAACAGAATACCTAACAATTTCGTTGCCTTCTTGATAAAGAGGAAAATTGAGGAATGTTTGGCAAAACACCAATTTAGGTTCTCGTATTTATACTATGTTATATTGACACAATAACTAGATTTCTATGTTATCTTCGCGAACAGGATTAATTATTGTCAGAAAATTCTAAATTTTCAATCGTTATATGACATTTAATTCTATCTATAAAAATTTCCAATCTTTTTAAATAGTCTAATGTTTGATTCTAGACTTAAATTCTTTTGTCAATCATATTATAAGACACGTTAAGATAATCAGTATAGTTTCATGGGCTATTCTTAATACAAGCATTTTCTGTTGCCCAAATACTCATTTACCAAAATATAGTGGTACGATACATATACAATACTGTAAGAAATATCACTTGTACTTGGGAAGTAACAATCCTTCTTGCATCTCAGAATACGATATTAAACTATAGCTATAAAGTTACAAAACCATTTTTGTTCGAGAAGGAGAACTGAGTTGCTAGGTTTTACATCCCAGTGGGTTTTATAAATTATAGGTGCCATTTTGGTTTTATTTTTACATTTAAATATAAACCTGAAGCTATCAGTAAAGCTTGGCAACTATTATTACTATTATGTAGCTTTAGTGCATACCATACAAAAATATACAATGGCTCCAGAATTATTGGCAACGCAAATTACGAAAAACATGTTATTGGGTTTATACCCATTTTTCGAGGTAAAGTTAAGCGTTTCTATTTTTGATCCACTACTAGATTGAGGCAAAGCAAATTAGGTAATAAAACTCGAAACCTATCCGATACACCTACTATTAAATGAAATCAGACTGCTACATAATATTTCGTAGTTTCGTAGTGTATGGAACATATCGTAACGTTTTAATCGAGTAGATCAGTATTTATCGCTGAGAATTTCTTTTATATTTTACCAAGCGTGACTCCTGTTACGTCTCAGAATTTTAACGTGCCACATAATATCACTAAAAAGTTATTTACACCTACAGTAAAATTATTTGAATATGTGAGGAATTTGTTTAGATGTTGTTTTCTGTTGAGTTCAGTTTGTAACGGAGAAATGTCACACAATATCGTTGTGTTCGGATGTGGAATAATGTATTAAATAACTTTTTGTACCGTGAAGTTATATTCAGTGCAGGATGGAAATTTTTCAGATATTGTAGGTAGAATAGCATTAAAAATGCATGAATTTAGCAGAAATACATAAAGCCGATTCGCATAAGTAATGTAAAATGTTTAATTACTGACTTAATATGCGGAAGAGATTTACTGAATTTCATTAATACACTTCAAATATTTTATTACGTAGTATGTTGACACTTTTGTATCCTTTGAACACTTAGTCAATAGTTTCGAATTCTAATTTATGGCGAAACCAGTCTTTAAATTATGAAGAACGCATTGAAATGTACAAAATTATGCTACATCCTTTTTTTCGTAATAAAATTAGAAGTTGTTTAGTGAATTTGTAGTTAAAACTTGATGATTGCTTCATCTACAAGAAGGACGAAAACGGAACAATTTTTTTGGGTTTCTCTGATGAAGTAATTTTCTCACAGATTGATTTCAACCCAGCGTGGCCATTTGACTATCAAACTGTTTTCCATTATTAGTTGATGTTTAATAAGAAAGATATCATGCTATAGTACTTTCGAATTTTTTCTTAAGAGTCATTTTCGTGTTAACTCTACTGTTTCGAGGATATTTAGCGCGTTTTCTTTGTTAAATCAAGACTTGTTGTAAATTTGTCCATTTGATTGTGTGTGTATTGGCGTGGTGTTCTGTGGTGGTGTGTGTGTGTGTGGTGTTGGTGCGTGTGTTGCGTGTGTGCGGTGTGTGTTCGTGTGTGTGTGTGTGTTGTGGTGTGGTGTGTGGTGTGCGTGTGTGGTTTGTGGTGTGTGTGTGCTGTGTGCGTGTGCATGTGTTGTGTGGTGTGTGTGTTGTGTGTGTGTGCGATGTGTGGTGTGCTGTGTTGTGTGTGTTGTGTGATGTGTAGTGGCGTGTATGTGTATGTGCATGTATGTATGTAGTGTATGTGTATGTGTGTGTATTGTTGTATGTGTATGTGTATGTTGTATTGTATGTTGTATTGTATGTGTATGTTGTAGGTGTATGTGTGTGTGATGTGTATGTGTTATGTATGTATGTTGTAGTGTATGTATGTGTATGTGTATGTATGTATGTGTATGTGTTGTATGTGTTTGTATGTATGTGTATGTGTATGTGTATGTGTTGTGTATGTGTATGTGTATGTGTTGTATGTGTATGTGTATGTGTATGTATGTGTATGTGTATGTGTATGTGTATTGTATGTGTATGTATGTGTATGTGTATGTATGTGTATGTGTGTGTGTATGTGTATGTGTATGTATGTGTATGTGTATGTGTATTGTGTATTGTATTGTATGTGTATGTGTATGTGTATGTGTTGTATGTGTATGTGTATGTGTATGTATGTGTATTGTGTATGTATTGTGTATGTGTATGTTGTATGTATGTATGTGTATGTATGTATGTGTATGTGATGTGATGTGTATGTGTATGTGTATTGTATTGTATGTGTATGTGTATGTGTATGTGTATGTATGTGTTGCTGTATGTTGTATGTGTATGTGTATGTGCATGTGTTGTTGTATGTGTATGTGTATGTATGTGTATGTTGTGTATGTGTATTATGTTGTATGTTGTATGTATGTGTATGTTGTATGTGTATGTGATGTATGTGTATGTGTATGTGTATGTGTTGTATGTGTATGTATTGTATGTGTATTGTATGTGTATGTGATGTATGTTATGTGTTGTATGTGTGTGTATGTATTGTATGTGTATGTATGATGTATGTATGTGTATTGTATGTGTATGTTTGTATGTTGTATGTGTATGTTGTATGTGTATGTGTATGTATTGTATGTGTGTATGTGATGTGATGTATGTGTATGTGTGTATGTGTATGTGTATGTGTATGTAGTGATGTGTATGTGTATGTGTATGATGTTGTGTATGTGTATGTATGTGTATGTGTATGTGTATGTGTGTTGTATGTGTATGTGTATGTGTATGTATGTGTATGTGTATGTGTATGTATGTATGTGTATGTTGGTATGTGTATGTATGTGTATGTGTTGTATGTTGTGTATTGTTGTATGTGTATTGTATGTGATTGTATGTGTATGTGATGTTGGTGTATGTGTATGTGTATGTGATGTGTATGTATGTTGTATGTGTGTATGTGTATGTATGTGTATGTGTATGTGTATGTGTATGTTGTATGTGTATGTGTATGTGTATGTATGTGTATGTGTATGTGTATGTATGTGTATGTATGTGTATGTGTTGTATGTGTATGTGTATGTGTATGTGTATGTTGTATGTGTATGTTGTATGTGTATGTTGTTGTATGTGATGTGTATGTATGTGTATGTGTGTGTATGTTGTATGTGTATGTATGTGTATGTGATGTTATGTATGTGTATGTATGTGATGTGTATGTGTATTGTTGTATGTGTATGTTGTTGTGTATGTGTTGTATGTATGTGTATGTGTATGTGATGTGTATGTGTATGTGTATGTTGTTGTATTGTGTATGTGTATGTATGTTGTTGTGTATTGTGTATGTGTATGTTGTGTATGTGTATTGTGTATGATGTGTATGTGTATGTGTATGTGTATGTGTATGTTGTATGTTGTATGTGTATGTGATTGTATGTGTATGTGTATGTGTATGTGTATGTGTATGTGTATGTGTGTATGTGTATGTGTATGATGTGATGTGTATGTTGATGTGTATTGTGTGTGTGTTGTGCATGTGATGATGTGTATGTGTATGTGTATTGTATGTGTATGTGTAGTGTATGTGTAGTGTATGTATGTGTATGTGATGTGTTATGTGTATGTATGTGTATGATGTGTATGTGTATGTGTATGTATGTGTATGTGTATGTTGTATGTGTTGTGATGTGTATGTTGATGTGTTGTATGTGTATGTTGTATGTGTATGTGTATGTGTATGTGTATGTATGTGTATGTGTATGTGTATGTGTATGTGTATGTTGTATGTGTATGTGTATGTGTGTGTATGTGTTGTGTATGTGTGTGTATGTGTGTGTATGTGTGCATGTGATGTTGTGTATGTGTATGTGTATGTGTATTGTGTATGTATGTGTATTGTATGTGTATGTGTATGTGTATGATGTATGTGTATGATGTGTATGTTGTATGTGTATGTGTATGTATGTGTATGTGTATGTTGTATGTGTATGTGTATTGTGTATGTGTATGATTGTTGTATGTGTGTTGTTGTATGTGTGTATGTGTTGTTGTATGTTGTATGTGTATGTGTTGTAGTGTTGTATGTGTATGTATGTGTGTATGTGTGTATGTATTGTATGTTGTGTGTGTATTTGTATGTGTATGTGATGTGATGCATGTGTGTGTATGTATGTGTATGTGTTGATGTATGTGATGTATGTGTATGTGATGTGATGTGTATGTGTATGTGTATGTGTATGTGTATGTGTATGTGTGTATGTGTATGTATGTGTATGTTGTAGTGATGTTATGTGTATGTGTATGTGTATGTGTATGTATGTGTATGTGTATGTGCATGTTGTGTATTGTATGTGTATGTTGTATGTGTATTGTGTATGTGTATTGTTGTATGTGTATGTAGTGATGTGTATGTGTATGTGTGTGTATTGTTGTATGTGTTATGTGTATGTGTATGTATGTATGTGTATGTGTATGTGTGTATGTGTATGTTGTCAATGTGTATTGTATGTGTATGTGTATGTGTATGTATGGTGTATGTGTTGTGTATGTGTATGTGTATGTGTATGTGTATGTGTATGTGTATGTGTATGTATGTGATGTGTATGTGTATGTGTATGTGTATGTATGTATGTTGTATTGTATGTATGTGTATGTTGTATGTGTATGTGTATGTGATGTGTATGTGTATGTGTATGTGTATGTGTATGTGATGTGTATGTGTATTGTATGTGTATGTATGTGTATGTTGTTGTGTGTGTATGTGTATGTGTATGTGTATGTGTATGTATGTGTATGTGTATGTTGTATGTGTATGTGTGTGTATGTGTATGTGATGTGTTATGTGTTGTGATGTGTATGTGTATGTGTATGTGTATGTTGTATGTGTATGTTGTATGTATGTGTATGTGTATTGTGTATGTGTATGTGTATGTATGTGTATGTTGTATGTGTATGTTGTATGTGTATGTGTATGTGTATGTGATGTGTATGTTGTGTTGTATGTTGTATGTGTATGTGTTTGTGTATGTGTATGTATGTGTATGTGTATGATGTGTATGTGTATTGTGTATGTTGTGTATGTGTATTGTTGTATGTGTATGTGTATGTGTGTATGTGTTATGTGTATGTGTATGTGATGTGTATGTGTATGTGTATGTGTAGTGATGTGTATGTGTATGTGTATGTGATGTTGATGTATGTTGTATGTGTATGTGATGTGTGGCATGTGTATGTATGTGTATGTGTATGTGTATGTGTATGTGTATGTAGTGTATGTGTATGTGTATGTTGTATGTATGTGTATTGTGTATGTTGTATGTGTGTGTATGTGTATGTGTATGTGATGTGTATGTTGTGTTGTGTATGTGTTGTGTATGTGTATGTGTATGTGTATGTGTATGTGTATGTATGTGTGTATGTATGTGATGTGTATGTATTGTGTATGTGTATGTTGGTTATGTGTATGTATGTGTATGTGTATGTGTATGTGTATGTTGATGTATGTGTATGTTGTGTATGTATGTTGTTGTGTGTATGTGTGTGATGTGTTGTGTATGTGTATGTGTATGTATGTGTATGTGTATGTTGTATGTGTATGTTGTATGTGATGTGTATGTGTATGTGTATGTAATGTATGTGTATGTGTATGTATGTGTAATGTTGTATGTGTGTGTGTGTTGTGTGTGTTGTGTGTATGTGTATGTGTATGTGTGTGTATGTGTATGTGATGTGTAGTGTATGTGTATGTGTATGTTGTGTATGTGTATGTTGTATGTGTATGTGTATGTGTATGTTGTATGTGTTGTATGTGTATGTGTATGTGTATGTATGTATGTGTATGTGAGTGATTGTGTATGTGTATTGTATGTGTATGTGTATGTTGATGTGTATTGTGTGTATGTGTATGTATGTATGTGTATGTGTATGTGTATGTGTATGTGTATGTATGTTGTGTATGTGATGTGTATGTGTATGTGTATGTGTGTGTATGTGTATGTGATGTGTATGTGATGTGTATGTGTATGTGTATGTGATGTGTATGTGTGTGTATGTGATGTGTATGTGTATGTGTTGTGTATGTGTATGTTGTTGTGTATGTGTATGTGTATGTATGTGTATGTGTATGTTGTATGTTGTATGTGTTGTATGTATGTGTATGTGTATGTGTATGTGTATGTGTGTGTGTGTGTGTGTTTTGTATGTGTATGTTATGTGATTGTGTTGTGTGTTGTGTGTGTTGTGTAGTTGTATGTGTTTGTGTTGTGTTTGTATGTGTGTGTTGTGTATGTGTATGTGTATGTGTTGTTGTGTTGTTGTTGTGGTGTTGTGTGTGGTGTGTGTGTTGGGTACGTGAGTGACGTACGTGTAGGCAGTGTACGACGTGACGTTACGTGTACGTGACGTTACGTACGGTACGGACGTGACGTGTCGACGTGACGTACGTGACGTTTGGGTGGTTATGATGCATGGGTGATGTTAACGTTGTTATGTTGGTATTATTACGTACGTGTACGGTACGTTACGTTACGTGTAGGACGTGTACGTGTACGTGTACTTGTTTGGGTAGTACGACGATGCATTACGTTACAACGTACGTTTACGTGACGTCGTGTAGTGGAACGTTACCCGTGTTTGTTTAGTGAACGTTACGTTGGTACGTGATACTATTACTTGTATTCTACTACACTCCATAATTCAGTGTATTTGCTATTAATGCAAACGTAGGGTTGTTAATGCAGGTAGCGTTGTTCATATTTGTAATTTAATGAGTGACCACTTAAAACTTTTGAATTCCTGTATGTTTAGTGAACCTAATCAGATCAATCTGAACGTACTTTTTGAAATCTAAGTTAATCAAAACAAAGTTTGTGTTTGAAATTGAGCATTTACCAAATGAGCAACTGCCCTGTTTTTATAACATCTTGTCAAAAGACGTTTTACGGAGAAGTTTCGATAGTATAGGCGCTTTTGACATGAATTGATCTACGAATCTGAGTTCTATTGAAGGGTAAGTGTGAACTTTTCAGCTCGCTTATTTTAAAAAGTCAACGCAACACCTAGTACGAATTTAGCGAGTAACAGTAACAGGTCAAAATTCATCGTCAAGCAGCTAATAGATAGGGCTTAGATGTTTAAGAGGTTAAATTAACCAATCTTCTATTAGTCCACAGGAGAGCAAATAATTTTGGAACAAGTGTATGCTGAGAATTATATATATATATATATATATATATATATATATATATATATATACGTATATGGGTGTTCCAGTTTTTGTAGCAGGACTTTAATAGTCGATAGAGCTCAAAATTAAGACAAGAAGTTCATATAAACATAGGTTGCCAAACGTTTAGTTTTGGAAATACAGGGTTTCAAAGTTTTAATTTTTTTCAGTTCTTTTAATTTATCTTCAAAACTATTTAAAATAATAAATCCAAATTTAGTACAGATATTACACTTTTAAACTCAATATTAAGGTAGTTTAACGTTTACAATATCCGGTTAGTACATTTTCTGGGTGGTACATTTCCCGAACTTTTCATGCGACGCGACTCTTAAAACCAAAAATTTAGATTGCCCTTTGATTTAGGAACTTTTTCTTCTGCTTTTTTCGAAAATGCATAGTTTTTGAGATAAATTAGCTGTAATCCATAAACAGGTTCCAAATGGTAAGTAAGTGTCTGATTCTCCTCAAAAATAGTGTGATGAAAAGAACAATAAAAAAGAATCAAATTTGTCAAATTTCACGTTATTTTAAATACGACTTGTGCATAAGAAAGAAATTATTTACATATTTTATTGTAATTTTATTGCAAAAGTGATCTTTAAAATGCCATTTTTTTTCTAATCAAGAAATAACGGATATCCATTTTATTTATGGCTTTGTAAATGATTCAGCAGCAGCAGCCCGTGAATATAGGCGAAGATTTTTTAAAAGAGCTCCGCATCCTTCAGTATTTGTAAGAGTTCACCAACAAATTATAAGTCAGGGGTTAAATAATGGTCGTCAAAATAATAATCTTAGGCAGCAAAGAAATATTGCACGACGAATTTTGGTGAATTCGACAGAGATCCCACAACTAGCATTAGATAGTATCCGTAGCTTTAGGTGGAGTCTCAAATACTACTATTCACCAACATTAAGACGGGTTCACCGATATCCTTACCATCTACAACCTGTTCAAGGACTACAACCAGGGGATGCAGAACGCAGAGTTGCGTATTGTCGATGGATTTTTGTAAAATAATAACAATCCAGGTTTTTAAATAAGTTTTATGGACCGATGAATCCTGCTTCACGTTTAGGCACATGAAAATCCACATGTAGTCGCCTGAGACATTTCCAACAAGAATTTAGGTGAACGTCTGGATAGGTATTTACAATAATCACCTTTTGGGCCCTACTTTACCACCCCGGATGAATGCTGCGGCTTTGGAATTCTTAGAGAATGAGCATTGGAATATGTGGAATATTCTTCAATTTACGAAGAACGGCTTGTTCCAGCTTGATGGTTGTCCAGCTCATTACAGCAGAATCGTTAGAAACTGGCTGGACAACATTAACCAGGAAGATGGATCGGTCGTGCAGGCCCAGTTTGTCCGCCAAGGTCTGACCCAAATCTTAGATTTTATTTTGTGGGTATTTAAAAGAAAGGTGTGTGCAACTTTGTGACAACAAGAGATGAACTCATTAATAGGATTAGGGATTGTAATGAAATAAGCCATTTTTAGTTAATATTCCACGGCAATTATACGTCGGTGTGGTTATGTATCAACAAAATGGTTCACATTTTGAACAGTTTCTTAAATTTATTTATTATTACGGTAGCGTTTTTGTTTTGTTGTTATAGGTTGTTTATTTGTTTAATTTATTTTTGTTTCGTTCTTGTTAAAATCTTAAATAGAAATTCTTTCCAATTTTTTCCAATAAATACGTATTTTTTAATATTTATTTTATTGTTTTACTTTTATTTTCTTTATTTAATTCAACTGAAAGTTAGGAAAATCAGTGTACTATTTTTATTAAGGACAAAAAACGTGAGAATTGACATAATTTGATTCTTTTTTTTATTGTTCTTTTCATGGTACACTATTTTTGCGGAGCATCAGGATTCTTTACTTACCATTTGGAAGCTGTTCATGTATTTACAGCTAATTTATTTCAAAACTTGCATTTTCGAAAAAGCAGTAGACAGAAAAGTTCCTAAATCAAATGGGTAATCTGTTTTTAAGAGTTAGAGGTCGCATGAAAAAGTTCATAAAGGTGTAACCCCAGAAAATGTACTACCTGAGATATTGTTATATATATATATATATATATATATATATATATATATATATATATATATATATATATATATATAGGCGTTACTACTAGACGCGAATATAACGGTACTGTATTTAAACTGACAAATTAACCGATAAAATAACAACATAAGGCTCTATCAACCACAAAAATGTGTGAAATTTCAAGGTTGGAAGAATGATTGAAAACGTTACCAGTGTTTAAATTATATTCTCCGAAAAATAACGTGTGACTTATCGAAATGATCTTTTTTATTTTTAGTATTAATACTACTACAGTCATCTGAGCAGTTTAATATCGATTAATATACATATGTATAGGTATAGTTTTGAGATGTTTTATTTAATTAAAACACCATTTTGCTTTACTATCCTCGTGGAACGCATCAATGCGTAAAAACTTTGGTCGTATTGTGCAAACGTTGTATACTTACCTTTATATTGTGAAAATTGTTGCAGTTGAACATAAATAATGACCTATTTAAAGGTAAACATTGAAAATTGAAACATTTAATCACTTTTATTCAAATTGATTTATAGTAAATGGGTTTCGAAAAATAGCTCTGTATTGGCGTATAGATTAGTTTAAGATTATAATTTTTTTTTAATACATAAATTAAAAGTCATTCCGTATTTAACTACCAGTTTGTAGTTAAAACACACATACTATTCCAATTTACGATTAAAACAGCCACATATACAAAGGTGTGTATAGTTCAAAATAGATATTTAAATCGCTTTGATTGTTACCCACCAACGTTGCTCAAAACCTATTTGTTTTGAAATATTTGCTTAAATATTAAAACACGCTTGCTATTTTAATCCAAGTTTATGAGAATATTGCATTGGGCATTTCTTACTTTGTAATATGGTGCCGTATTGTGCATATATTTACTTTAACTTAACATTTCATCTATGTATTTCAGGATGTAACTGTGAACAAACACAACTTTTTTAAACACAAATTCCGCAGTTCATTTTAATAATATTTGGTTTATCTATTGAATATTATTAAAAAATGCAATACCACTAAATTTTTTTTCTTGATCTTATCGAATGACTTACACGAGAACTAAATCTGGACCAAATACTGCCGCAATGTGCAGCAAAAATAATGAAAAGTAGAAAGCATTAT
>JARFJB010001349.1:1665000-1666669 GCA_036346205.1 Vesta saturnalis | reverse complement strand
AGCAAAATCTCATACAACTGACAATCCACTAACATGGTTCATAGTCATTTGGATCAGGTTGATGCTAGAAATACTACAAACATGTTAATCACCAAATCTAAAAATTCGTTCGAACAACGAAAATGGAACTAACTAGGTACGTGTCAATCTTTTTGTGGATTTATTTTCATCAATACCTTAATCATTCTGGAAAAGATGTGCCACTAGCATATTTCTTTATACGCTGTGGAACTAAGTGATTGTCGATATAAACTCCTAGAATCTACCATCAGTAGGATTCAATCCAATAAGGCGACTGGCTTAAAAGTTAAACAGCTATTGTTTTAAAAAATGACCGATCCTCTATCTACCGATCAATTTCGGTTTTGTCTAAAGCCATGGATAAAGCTATCTATCGGCAACTACTATATTTCCTTGAATCTAACAGCGACCAGCAATATTGTTTTAGGAAACTCTTCTTTCATATCTGACCTAAGTTTGGATCAATACATCAGAAAGATCAGATTAAACATTTGTAGTTGTTTTAAGTATTTCAAAAACATTAGACCGCGTTTGGGATAATTTTCTGCTTCTCAAAATCACCTCGTTTGGGTTAACTTATATCCTCACCAATTGTGTTTTCAGTTTTCGTGATAATAGAGGAATATACTACGTAGTTGATGGATTCTCTTCAAAAGAAGTTAGCTTTAACGGGTGTGTGCCGCGGTTACCAGTGATACCTCCTATACTATTCCGTTATAATTAAATTATTTCATTTCTTCAGCAACTAACCCAATCTATTGCTTTTCAGGCGATATCATTCTTCATTATAATTCATATCAGTGCACCCATAATACTAATCCACTCTCTAGTTCAAATTAAGATATTAAAGCTTAAATTGTTTTTTTAATGAACAGAGACATTAATCTTATCTTTAAATGCGGAAGTAATCATCTCTAGGCAATTCTACGAAAAAAGCTATGCACGTCATAAATTTATTTAGCTAGTTCCAGCAAATTATTCATGTTACTAATTCGTATGTGCCCTTGAGTCCAAAGGAGATAGAAACAATCTAGAATGTTGGGACTACTTACCAAAATTAATGACGTGAAAATTATTGCCTTAAATAACCAAAAATACCTGATCAATACGGTACTTAATTATTTGATTTAAAACAAAAATACGCTCATATCAAAACTAAACACGATGAAACTATCAATAAAGTCCTAAAATCTAATAAACGTCAATATCAGGGTCGTAATACCAACTACTCGAAATCTTAATGGAACCAAAATACCTAATTTTTAACTTTTTTCATTTTGGAAAAATCGCAATGATGACGAAGTCAAAATATTCTATTATTAATAAAAGTTCTAGAACATTAACAATGGTTGTACATTATGACACTAACATTATTGCATCAACAATCCAAATGTTATTACAGTTATTAAAAACAACACATTAAATTTTGCAGTTCAAAACTTTATGATAAAAACTACAATTTATTAAACACGGTGGAAATAATAATAATTTAAAAATAAATTTTGACAAATATTCATACTTTCTGTGCACAAAAGAAACAAGTAAAAGTCAGGTTTATTAACCAAGAACTTTGAGATGAGCAAGTCCTTCTGATTTTGAACGACTTTTATACAACAGTTAAAGAAGGTTTCATTATAAACAATAATAG
>JARFJB010001349.1:712500-912500 GCA_036346205.1 Vesta saturnalis | reverse complement strand
GGTTTTTGTATTGGCTGTTTTAGTATAATTTTTTTGCGCAAGCCTCTACGATGGATAGTTTCCCAGATACAGTACCTCGCATTCTTAGTTGTCCACCCTGTACATGTAATCCATTCAATTTAATTAATTTGTCTGATGTGTTCGGAGTTTTACTCCATCTACACATTTAAAATGGCAGATCAAATGTGGAGACCGTGGAAGCAAGCATTACAAAAATATATTATTAAAGAAAATAAGCTAATTTACAAAAGTTCCAGATAGAACCTATGGTGTCGAAAACAGTCAATTGTGAAATGAAGGATCGAGCGAAACCCAATGATTCATGATTAACATTTCAAAACAATTTGACAGCTGTAATGAGGACCTTGTACAACGAAAAATGTATGAACTTTATAAACAAAGGTGTGTGACTACAGTGGAAATAATAAATTAAAAAGTGATACCTATATTATATTAATATTTCTGGCTCTACACTTCGTCGTGGGCGGAAGAAGTACTGCGATTACCGCTCTATTAGTTTTCAGTCCAATTGAATTAATTTGGAGGCAGCTGAAAAAAAAACATTAATAAAATAACATAACTCTATCTTACAGTGAATTTTGTTATAGAACTCATAAAAATGAAATAAACTGCATTAAAAGGGAAATTTGGGAGAAATATGTTAAACACATTATGTAAAACTTCATGATTATCACACATAATTAAAATACGTATTTTTTTAGTTAATAAATCGTCTATTTTTTATTTATCTTTAAATAAATTTATACGTTTCGATGACAATTATAGTTATCGTTCTCAGTAAATGTTATAAGAATTATTTAAGATGTAAAAATAAATGTATGGAAATATGAAAAAGCAAATGTAAGTAAGCCCGCTAATAATGTAACAGTTTGGTAAACTTGTAAAGCCAACTATACAATCTAGTTCTGTTTTAGTATATTCTAGCAAGGACTAGCTAGATCTTTAATTAATTAAATATTATTAAACTGTCTTGAATATGACCACCATCAAACGGACGAACAGTGAAAAACATCACAATCAAAAAACAAATTTAACAAAATTTAACCAAGTTATGAAGTGTAAAGTTGTGAAAAACTTTTGAAATTGATAAAAGTATTCACAAATAAAAACTTGACATACCAATTAAAGAGCTAACAAAGTAATAGTTTAGTGTAATAGTGTAATTGTTATTGTGCTGTGAAAACACAATGAAGTACGTTTAATATGATTTAATACAATTTTAGCTACATATGTTAAATTATTGTAGTGCAGTGGTAACTTAATATATTTAATTGGTAAAGCACTTACTTCAAGGTCTAGGAAAAACAGCAAAAAATCTAGACATACCAAAAGCTAAACTTAAGACGTACCATTGTGGCTTTTTGTAGTTATGAGATGCGTAAACTTATTTAAACAGAGAATTTATTAGACGTTATTAGGATGTTTATATATCTATAGCTTCACGTTGTAAACGAACATAATAAGAAAACAGTACTAATTTTAACCACTAGTGTTTGTTTATGGTTATGTCTAGCAAGTGTAATGACATTAATAATTTTTAATTTTCTTATTTCATAAATTTATTTTTAGGTCTTAAATAAGTCTTAAACATATTAAAATTTACTGAGGACCATAACTATAACTGTTATCGAAACACACATTTATATAAAGATAAATAAAAAATATACGATTTAATACCTAAAAGATAAGTATTTTAATTATGTTAAACATGCAATTCCTGTAGAAGTTTATAGAACTTCCCCAATAATTCGCCATTAGAATTAATAGAGGTAGTGATAGTGACTTATAGGAGATTAGTGATTGTGATTAAGGTTGGTTATGTTGATATTGTAGTATTAATTCTTAGTGTTTATACAAGGTTACTTAAAACATTATTATCAAAATACTGACTAACAAATTTAAATATACCTTCCAATGATTATAATAAATTCTAGTAAAATAGCTTTGTTTACGATATAACAGTTTTCAATTTCTGTCAAGTATGGTTCCGCTTTTTGTTTTAACAGGTCAGAATTTGGTGCAGCGAGGTATTACTAAGGGATTAATTTTTATTCCAAATGTACGTGATTTTTGATGAAGGCTAATATACATCAACAGATCGTTACACCTTGTATATAAATCTTGACGGTTATAAGTACTATTCAAATATTATATTATTAGACATTTACTCATAATTTATGATTTTCCTTTTCAAGGCTACACAAATATAATTTTTGTGCTATTGATCCATTTTCTTTTACTTACCACTGTTGATTGGCACTATCAAGTCTGCTTCCCGATCTGTTGTCAGTTGTTATGAAAGTAGATAGAAAATCAAACCGGTTATAATTTATTATTTATAAAATATACAAGCGGAAAAAATAAGTACTATTCAATATTATTTTATTTTTGGGGAAGATTAATAACATAATAACTTTATTGGATTAAATATTATTAAACTGCTTTGAATCTGACATTCCAGAAGCTAGGCGAAACGAACGTTTACTGTAAAAAATAAACAAAAAACGAATTATTAAACTATTATTGTGTGAATCCTTGCGATATTGCAGGCTCACAATCTGTTAATATAAATAATTTGACTGTAATCTCATTATATTTAGAATTTACATAACTTCTACACTTGTTTAAACAAGGGTTCTACATAGATAATCATAAAGAGAAAATTTATATCGATTGGAGCTTGTATCTCGATAGCTCAATTGGTTAGAGCGGCACTCTAGCAAGGTACATGTCGTAGGTTCAAATCCTACTCTAAATAAACTTTTTATTTATGTATTTAATAAGACTAATATTAACAAAAAAAAAAGGTTAACAAAATGTAATCACATAATAATATCGGTCTGAAGTTGTTAAATATATTATATGCAATGATTTTAAATTTATAGCTGAAATATAAATTAAATTAAAGGTATACATTCTGTTGTCAGCGTATCTTGAAAATAATTTCACTGTTAAGTAGTAACAAAATGATTTTATTTTACTTAGATTTAATAGTATTTTCAGTAGATGTATGATTGAAATCTTAAATAAGTTAAGCGAGCCCGGTCGGTCGCTTACTGATCGGAGTGGAGAGCGTTGCTGTTTGTGTGGACCCTATTGAAAAAGTTTTGATTATAACTTAATACTTATTTTATGCGTTTTTCGTTGATTTTTGACAATTTTACCAGCTCTACGCGGTGTTAAGAATTTATTGTATTTTGCTCGTAGAAACGGGTTTGAATAGATACGTTTCCAAAAACAATAGGATCGGATGTATGTTACTGTTTACTAAAGTAGTCCCTTATTCATTTATAATTTCCACCTATTCAAAATTAGCAGTCCGTTGCATTAGTCTTCTAAGTAATAAAAATGATATGTAAATTTAGTATACGTCCTCGACATGAATACTAAATTTTCTGGAAAAAAAATTAGCGTTGGGTTTTTTACATACAATTTACGTATAAACTATATTTTAAAATATGAAAATATCCATAAAATGGCGCCTAAGCTATTTTACTACCAACTAGCCCCAAATATGGTACTCATAAATTGCTAATAAACAATAATAGAATTAAAAACTGCATTCAAAACATACGCAGCGGTGTCTTCGATCGCTTTAGGTACCCTTTTTTCAACTAACTTGTAATATTTTGGTTTGTTAAGTTTAAAGATCCATTTTTACTGTATTTTTTTATCGCTATATATGTGTATTATAAAGTATGGCTCATTCTAAAGAAAGCGAACATGTAGATTTTTTATATCATTTATCCTTTGAAAGCAATCGAAATTACCCGCTAATGACACACGTGAAAAATAACTTTAATACGGTCCTGACCCAGTTGACGTACAATCCATCTTTCTCCTGTTGCAATAGACCCACGGTGCGGTACGAGAACGATTGTTTGCTGCAGTCTCCCCTCCATGATTTTCAAATCGGGACGCACAAAGATCAAAGCGGTACTTCCCACTGTACGAGCTGTATTGTTTTTTAAGCTGTGATAATACCTACAATAATTCAAACCTGAGATAACTAAACATGTTGTTCTCCATTGCCAGATTAGTTACGCATTCAAAAATCCGTTGGTTTTCCAATGCATAACATATTACGGTATTCATGGAATTATGTATTTGAGGTTAGGTGTATAGCTTTTAAAGTGCATATTATACACTTTAAAAACTGTACACCTAACCTCAAATACATAATTACATTAGGTTTTTAAGTAGACCCCTACAGTAATATAAAGAATGAGTCGACTAGTTTGAAAAAGTTTCCTGCCGTCGATTCTAGAGTTAATATTTTTTTACTAAATAAGTACAAGTATGTTATACGTTGAATAACACACTTGTGTGTTTATTTAGTAAAAAAAAGAGTGGAAATACGTAGAGAACGTGTTGCACGTATGTAAACCAAACGAAAGAGTAATGATATTGGGAGATATGAATGGATGGGCGGGTGTACAGAAAGAACATACTGAACGCGTTCTAGGAAAGTTCTGAGACCAAAGAGTCAATGAGAATGGTGAACGCCTGGTGAGTATCTGTGTGGTAAAAACCTGTTTATATCTAACACGTGGTTTAATCATAACAACGTGCATCTGTATACATAGCAAAGAGGTGAATCTTAAAGTATGATTGGCTTGATAGTGTATGATGAACGACTTAGAAACCTGGCGAGAGATACAAAAGTAATGCGCGGATCGGAGCACTTTTTAATTGTATCGAGAGTGTGTTTAGGACAAAAGTGGGTCTGGAGAAGGAAAATAACCGTAGTGCGAACGTCCAGAATTAGGGCAGATGAACTGGTAGAGAATGAGGCGAGAATGAAATATGCAGATGCTATGAGTAAAGAGTTGACTGTGAATATGTGGAACGATCAAATAAAAGACAATTACGTTGAAAGTGCATGGATACGATTGAAAGACTGTGTTGTCAATTACGCTGTGCAGGTATGTGGACGAGGGACTATAGGTAGACAGAAAAAATGTGCTTGATGGAATGAATCGGTAAAAAAAGCGGTATAGAAGAAAAAAGATGCGTACATGGCAATGATTGCTGCAAAAAATTAGAGAGAGAAAAAGCGATTGTATGAGTTGTACAGATCAAGAATCATACAAGCGAAGGAGGCAGTGAGAATAAGTAAAGAAGAAGTGATGCCTGTGGAAGGAGAGAAAATGCAGAATGATTTTGAGGGAAACAAATAACTCCCTGGAAATGGGCCAAATATAAAAAACGTGGCCCAAAACAGAAATTTGCATTGATGAGTACGAGCAACGATATAGTATGGGACGATTCTGAAGTGAGGAAAAGCTGACAAGAATATTTCGCAAAGCTGTACAGTAGTGAGGAGAATAATACTGAAGGGTTAAATAAGGAGAATGTAGAAGGTATGGTGAATGAAACTGAGAAGGGTATTGGGTTAAATGAAGGAGAGAAAATGTTACGTATGTTGAAAAACATTAATGAAAGAATATTAAAGTATGGAAGTGCAAAACTTATACGAAGATTGTGTGAATTATTTAATGTATGCCTTAAGTGTGGAAAAGTACCAAGTGATTGGAAGAGCACGAGCATTGTACTACTGTATAAGGGTAAGAGAAACAAGAGTGATTGCAAAAACTACAGAGGGATGAGGTTACTCAGTGTGCCTGGTAAAGTATTTGGAAGAGTACTGATTGATAGGGTACGAGAAACTACACAAACTTAAGATTTGGGATGTGAATTGTGGCTTCATGCCAGGGAGAGGATGTGTTGATCAGATGGTTGCACTCCAACAGGTAGATGTGGAGAAGGCATATGGCAGAGTGAATAGGGAGAAACTATGGGAAGTAGTAAATGAATATGGCGTAAGTAAAGGTCAAATAAACGGAATAAGAGCAGTATACAACGGTAGCCGGCCATGTGTTAGGGTGTGAGTGAGTACTTTAATATTGAGCATAGTGTAGTGGTTAGTGACGTAAATGGTTAGTGACGTAAATGTGCGCGTTCTGGTGCATGCAGATGACACAGTCTGACTAAATGACAGGGTGGTGAGGTACAAAATGCTCTGAGGGAGTCTGTGAGGGTATGGAACTAAAGGTAAACGTGAGCAAAACTAAGATTGTGGTGTTCAATCGGGAATGTGAAAATGAGATTAGAGTATTTTCGGTGCAAGATGGAATTGTGGAACAAGAAGACGAGTAGATAGCATTACTAGAACATCTAACCCAGACAACGCGTAAAGACCGCCTAATACATGGAAGTTGGTATGAAACAAAAACCATCAACCAACAACATACAATGGACCTCTTATGGAATCCACAGAAAAACTATCAAAACGAAAAAAAGAAAGTAAGGCAATGGAAGTAGAGAAACTGAAACTCAATGAAGGAGTAATTAACAAGGAACGCACAGCAGACGCCAGTTCAATTTGAATTACGCGAAATTAAACAGGATTATTAGTGACCTGAAAATGACTTGGAATTAAGCTCCGCTTCGTTTGAAACTAATTGTAAGTATAAGAAAGATCGGTTTATGTTGATGAAAGCGAATTTTCGCTTAAATTAATATATTGCCGGAGAAAAGCATCTCTAATGTTATACAACGCTTTTCAAGCGGATTTTTGAAATGATAATTGTTTAACGAAATTTGAATTTTATTTTTAAGCTAACTTAATTACACTATTTATTCAATCTAGCTGTCATCATTTTCTACGCACATTTCAAGATGACGCCTAAATTCTTTAAAACTGTTTTAAATTTCCCTAAGTGGTATTCTATTTACAGCACTTCTTATTCTAGCTTTTAGGATTTCAATGTCATTTGGAATTGGCTCCGAATAGACTAATTGTTTAAGACGAACCCACAAACAACAAAATCTGAAATTGTCAGATAGGGCATCACAGAGACCATTCAATCGGTCCATTTCTACCTATACAGTTGTCTCCAAATGTTAAACTCATCCATTCAATAACAGGTATCGCCGAATGCACAGGACACCCATCATGTTTGAAATAAACCTTGTTTCGATGTAATAGAGGCTGTTACCTTCAATCTTCTCCGAAAATCGCTGAAATAGTTCTAAATAAGAACTTTGATTTAATCTGCCCTGTATGAAATAAGGTCCAATATTACAATGAAAAGAAATTGCGCACCAGACATTGACATTCTTGGAATAGTATACTCTATCGTCTAACAGTAATTCTAAAATTAGGATTTTCTGTAGCTCAATATCTACAGTTCTGCGATGAATCAGTATCATTTGTTGTGAAAATCAATTTGAAAATCAATTTATCCGTACATATAATGTTTTTATGAAAATTTCTATTACGAAGGCATTTCTTCCCGACAGATAAACAAAAATTTAATCTGCGATCAGTATCACCGTCTTCAAGGGTGTGTACGTATTTCGGTTTGAACGCATAGACGTTGTTTGAGTATTCTTAATCTGTTTTTATGGTGGAGTAGGCGCGTGGGATTATTTACTTCAAGTTATTAAAACAAAAGAACTCACTAAAAGATATTTTTTAATTCTCTTATATAAATCTTAACCTTGCCACTGTGAAATCTAAATTAAGTGAAAATCGAGATAATTTAGTGCGTTGCCCCGTGTCTACCACCACGCTGCACAAAATAGGAGGAATGTGTGAGCTCGGTCAAAACTCAATCGAACGGTCGGAAGACCGCAGAGCAATCGGATTGCATGGTTGTTTTGGAGGTATCGATAATATAGTTGGAGTGAGAATTTGATTAGAGAGGAAAGAACCGATATGGACGCCATACGCTTTAAAGGGAAAAAAAGGAAAAGAAAAAGGTTCTTATTGCTTGGAAGAGGGAGAGCCTGTAAAGCTTGAACCAGGTAGTCAGTAATAGGAATGATAAGTAAGTGAACAATTCCTTCAACAAACGTAAATTTATTTCCTTTCTGGAATTCCCAACAAAGGAGGCAATAAGCAAATATTATTGTATAGCTATATAAACATGAATAATACACGAAATAGATTATATACAGTATATACGTTATTCCCACAATTCACTTTTAAACTTTTAAACGCTAGGGCGCTCTGTGCAACAGTAAATCATCCCAGACGCCTACTCCTCCATAAAAACAGATTAAGAGTACTTAAACAACGTCTATGCGTTCAAACCGAAATACGTGCACATCTTTGAAGACGGTCATACTGATCGCAGATTAAATTTTTGTTTATTTCTCGGGAAGAAATGTCTTCGTAATACAAATTTTCATAAAAACATTATATACACGGATGAATTGATTTTTACAACAAATGACACTGATTCATCGCAGAATTGTAGATATTGGGCTACAGAAAATCCTAATTTTAGAATTACTGTTAGACGATAGTATACTATTCCAAGAAAGTCAATGTCTGGTGTGCAATTTCTTTTCATTGCAGTATTGGACCTTATTCCATAGAGTGCAGATTGAACCAAAGCTCTTATTTAGAACTATTCCAGCAATTTTCGGAGGAGATTGAAAGTAACAGCCTCTGTTTTCGGAGGAGATTGAAAGTAACAGCCTCTGTTTTTTTTATTTCAAACATGATGGGTGTCCTGTGCATTCGGCGATACGTGTTATTGAATGAATGAGTTTAACATTTTAAACTGTATAGGTAGAAATTGACCGATTGAATGGTCTCTGAGATCGCCCTATCTGACAATTTCAGATTTTTTTGTGGGCTCGTCTTAAACAATTAGTCTATTCGGAGCCAATTCCAAATGACATTGAAGAGCTCTAAATAGAATACCACTTAGGGAAATTCAAAACAGTTTTAAAGAATTTAGGCGTCGTCTTGAAATGTGCGTAGAAAATGATGGCATCTAGATTGAAAAGTTAGCATAAAACAACATTCTAATTTCGTTAAACAATTATTATATCAAAATCCGCTTGAAAAGCGTAGTATAACATTAGAGATGCTTTTCTCCAGCAATATATTAATTTAAGCGAAAAATTAGTTTTAAACGAAGCGGAGCTTAATGCCAAGTCATTTTCAGGTCACTAATAATTCTGTTTAATTTCGTGTAATTCAAATTGAACTGGCGTCTGCTGTGCGTTCCTTGTTAATTATTCCTTCAGTGACTTTCAGTTTCTCTACTTTCATTGTCTTACTTTCTTTTTCCGTTTTGATGGTTTTCTGTGGATTCCATAAGAGGTCTATTGTATGTTGTTGGTAGATGGTTTTGTTTAATACCAACTTCCATGTATTAGCCAGTCTCTATGTGTTGTCTGGGTTAGATGTTCTACTAATGCTATCTACACGTCTACTTGTTCCACAATTTCATGTTGTACGGAAAATACTCTAATCTCCATTTCACATTCGATTAAACACCACAATCTAGTTTTACTCACGTTTACCTTTAGGTCCATACCCTCACAGATTCCCTCAGAGTATTTTGTACCTCACCACCCTGTCACTTAGTAAGCCTGCGTCATCTGCATACACCAGCACGTTCACATTTACGTCACTAACCACTACACCATTTGTATCGATACATGCTTGCCTAACACGTTTATCCATGTATACATTGAACAACCACGGTGACATCACACAGCCTTGTCGCACTCCTTACTCAATATTAAAGTATTCACACCCTTCTCACCCTAACACATGGCCGGCTACCGTTGTATACTGCTCTTATTCCGTTTATTTGACTTTTACTTACGCCATATTCATTTACTACTTCCCACAGTTTCTCCTATTCACTCTGTCATGTGCCTTCTCCAGATCTACAAACGCGAGTACAGCTTCCTTACACTTA
Organism: Vesta saturnalis; assembly: GCA_036346205.1. Taxonomy (NCBI): domain Eukaryota; kingdom Metazoa; phylum Arthropoda; class Insecta; order Coleoptera; family Lampyridae; genus Vesta; species Vesta saturnalis. Next base: position 902,748 of record JARFJB010001349.1, on the reverse strand, counting down.
CCCATTTTCGATCACCTGTTGGAGAGCAACCATCTGATCTACACATCCTCTCCCTGGCATGAAGCCACAATTCACATCCCAAATCTTAGTTTTGTAGTTTCTCGTACCCTATCAATCAGTACTCTTCCGAATACTTTACTAGGTACACGAGCAACCTCATCCCTCTGTAGTTTTTGCAATCACCCTTACCCTTATACAGTGGTACAATGCTCGTGCTCTTCCAATCATTTGTTACTTTTCCACACTTAAGGCATATATTGAATAATTCACAATCTTCGTATAAGCTTTGCACCTCCATACTTTAAGATTCATTCATTAACGTTTTTCGACTTTCGTAAGATTTTCTCTACCTCATTTAACCCAATGCCCTTCTCAGTTTCATTCACCATACCTTCTACATTCTGCTTATTTAACCCTTCAGTCTTATTCTCCTCACTAATGTACAGCTTTCCAAAATATTCTTGTCAGCACTTCCTCACTTCACAATCCTCCCATACTATATTGTTTCTCGTATTCATCAATGCAGATTTCTGTTTTGGACTACGTTTTTATTTTGGCCCATTTCAGAGAGTTATTTGTTTCCCTCAAAATCATTCTGCATTTTCTCTCCTTCCACAGGTATCACTTCTTCTTTACTTATTCTCACTGCCTCCTTCGCTTATTTGTTTCTTAATCTGTACACCTCACACAATCGCTTTTTCTCTGTCTAATTTTTGCAGCAATAATTGCCATGTACGCATCTTTTTTCTTCTTTACTGATTTTTACCGATTCATTCCACCAAGCATTTTTCTGTCTACACTCTCGATACAACTAAAAAGTGCTCCGATCCGCGCACTACTTTTGTATCTCTCACCAGGTTTCTAAGTTGTTCATCATAGACTATCAAGTCAATCATACTTTAAGATTCACCTCTTTGCCATGTATGCAAATGCACGTTGTTGTGCTTAAACCACATATTAGATATAAACCGGTTTCTTACACACAGAAATTCACCAGGCGTTCACCATTCTCATTGATTCTTTGATCTCAGAACTTTCCTAGAACGCGTTCAGTATGTTCTCTCTGTACACCCACCCATCCATTCGTATCTCCTAATATCATTACTCTTTCGTTCTCTACATATTTCCAGAAGTTCTCACACTCTTGGTCTCTTTCTCCATTCACCGGAGCATAGCATGCAATGAGAAAATTTTTTCGAAATTCCACTTTTCTTCTAACCCACATTACACGTGGGTATACCCATTTGTACTGTTTTCGCTCTTTTACTCACAATCACTCCAACTCATATTGCACCATGCACTTCAGTCTCTACTCCTGACCATAGTGCTAATCTGCCATACTCCATCTCCTCAGCATCCTTTCTTTTACACTTTGTCTCCGATACACAAGAATATCAAGCTGCCTTTCATACATTACGTTCGCATTTTCAAATTCTTTACGATGCATACCTCTAACATTCCACGTACTAACTCGCTATTCATTCCTTGCGCAGTCGTCAGCAACGGACCTCTGTTTGATCTTGACTGCCCATTGTAGCAGGTCGATCCGAGGCAATTGTATTGTCGTTTTTAGTGGTTACATAGCGGACAGACCGGTTACTAGCCAAATCGTTTCCCAGGCGATGTACCATACCCTACTAACGGTATCGTCCTACTACTGGACAGTTACTTGCCTACTGCCCGATAGGAAAGGAAGTAAGAATAGATATAGAGTTAAGGAAGATATAAATAATATAGGGTGTATATAAGTACTGTATTAAACTATATATATATATATATATATATATATATATATATATATATATATATATATATATATGGTTATTTTAGGTTTAAGAGTGTAGTATGAAACACTGTTTTTATCCGAGTTGTCTCGTCTGCTGGTGATGTTTCTGTTCTGATATCAGTATAATAGTCTTCTTTTACGTAACAATGAACCATTAGATGACGAAGATGGAAACTGAAATAAAAAGTACAGTTCAATACCTTACATTAGTACTCTTACTCATAAAATTAATAAAATTCTCAAACTAGATAAGAACATCATCGTAGCTAAAAATGTTAAAAGAGTTAACAATCTATTCAGTCAGCTTGGATGAGAACAAATGTTATATATAAGATCCTTGTAATGATTTTAACCAATCATATATCGGCATGACTTCAAGGAATCTTAGATATAGACTTACATCACACGCAGTGACATAAGAGTCAGAAAAGATGCTTGTGTTGTCACAACACGTACATTCCACTGGACACAGCCCTGATTTCGACAAAGTCCAAGTCTTGACCTCTGAATCTGTACAGACTATGTGATGAATAAGAGAAGTGACACTCAAAATTTAAACATAATTTATTCTAACATACTTTATCTAGATAAACACAGAAATCATAGGATGAACTATTAACGGATTAACCCTCAGTGGCAGAAGATTTATTTTGTGTGGATTTTACCATTTTGTTTAGTGTAAAGAGTTATCATGAATAACTCTATTTAGTATTAATCTCAGAATGTCTCACATAGAAGTAAGCGTCCTATGTAATAATAGACATTCAAATAATCTTAAATAATCCTATTCACAACACTTTTACACTTACCACACAATCACATTCAACATATCAATCTACTTATACATTGATTTCATAACCATTTTCTTTGTTTTTCCTATAACTATGACAATAATTTTTGTCAAAGTCAAAATTGATTTTGACGTCTAATTCAAATTTAAATTGAAATATCTTCTTTCAATGCTGCTTCTATGTTTTTAACTATATCCACGATCGTAAGTTACTATCTTATTTTAATTTATATGTATAATTAACGCATAACTTCTTGTAGATTGGTTGACAAAGGTATAAATTTACCAAAGCTTCCTTTGAACAAAGGATCGTTTATTTATAGTAAACTAGAAACCTTGGCTGCTACCACTAAATTTTTCTTATTATATTTATATATATATATATATATATATATATATATATATATATATATATATATATATTCTTGGTACTTACATAATTTTCAATCACATCATACTTAAATTAGATGCTCTACAATTTGATTCTGGTGCTACTCATCGTACTTGCTGTTATTTATTTGAGACCAAATGATTTCATTATTTTTAATTTAGATTTTCGAATTAGAGTTAGTTATTTGTTTATTTAATTTAATATTTATTTATTTATTTTTATTTTCATTCGATTTAGTTATTTATTTTTATCATTCAAGCTAATAAACGAATTATTGTTTCAATGGTTATGTTTGGGTTTGTTATAGAAAGGGGGTTTGTAGTAGGTGTATAACATTAAGCAGGAACTGACCTCTTACTTCAATCTTAAGCATATTAAATAAAATAAAGTAGTAGTAAGCTTAATGTTTTGGGTTGTCACATACTTTTCGTATCTATATTTCATTTACTTTCAAGATAGATTAAATTTACACAAATTCGCGCTGTTTTGAAGTGATCACTGCAAATTGAATAAAGAACATAGCCGCACGAGGTCGAATTTTATACCACTCTAATGGCATGTATTAACGTATGTCTACAGTAAAACATTACATGTAGACATTACGTATAAAAAACCATTTGAACCCGCTAAATTTTGAAAATATATGAGATACTCTATAACGTTTTTTGAGAATATCATTTATAAAAGCGTTTTGTTTCCAGAATAAGACAACTACAATTGCTGTTAAAACTGTTGCGTTCGTAACTCTTTAAACTTACACACCTATAGAAATGTAGATTACTTAAAAGTTTTCATTTTCATTACAATATAATATATTTTGTTATTTGTTACGTAAGATTAACATTTAAGTAAATTTACGTCATTAGGGTATTACGTTAAGCTTCTAAAACTATTGTAACTCTATGTATGATGTATAACGCTTAAGTCTGATTACCATATTATACATTACCATATTGTAATAGATGCAGAATAGTGGTTTATTGTCAAATTTTGTTCTCATACTGTTCAGGAAAACCAGTACTTCTATTAGATCTAAACGTGATAAAGGCGCCGTTATGCAAATTATCCATGTATTAAACTCATCAGTTATGTCACCGATCATTCAATTACTCCACTTGAAGAGACATGTTTAATAGGGGTTCATTGAGCATGTCAAATATCTTATTCACAAACCATCATTGAAAATTTACTTATACCAATGAGAACATAACAACACATAATACTTATTCGTGCTTGTACTAACATCCAGATATATAAGTTAGTTTCAGAAATGACTTAAAATACGGTTACAAAGAAAATAAAGTTTCTTACATTATTTTACAAAGACATTTACAATAAGTTAAGGATGTGCTCAGTGCAGATAAATTAGTAAGATTAAACTATGAAAAAGAAGCATTCAAACTTTTTTTTACTTCTAGTAACAATACTCCGCAGAACACACTTTGTTGAAATGAGAACTGTAAAAAATTTTGTAAATGGTCTATTATTTCACACCATTTACCGTGTGATTGATAAATTATCCGTAACGATTTTGGTGGCCATTATACTGTAAACTAGTATCAAACCTTAGTCGATATAGGTTAAAACTAATCGTGCTCTTGCATATGATTTAATTCGATTAATTTAATAGAGGATAAGCAATGATTTGAGTCTATTTTAATTAGTTTCCTAGAAATGGAAAATTTCTAAAACGGCGTAATGTGGTCAGTGTTAAAAGACGTTATTAAATATGTTATAAATCTATTACAGCTGTAGCAGGTGTAATGATATCACAGACATAAGTAAAATAAGTTACCATATTTCTGTTATAATATAGTCGTAATTGCGAGAGGTGTTTTATCATTCATCGGTGAGATACGTACGGTTTAAGATTTTTAAAACGTAGGTCTAGCCTTGTTTCTTACGTGCCTGTGAGTAAGCAGTAAGTTTGAACAGCTGATATAATCTGTAAAATCTAACATTTTCAGTTTCGGATTAGCGCTTTATTTAACACATACAAACAGGGTGCGGCATCAGTGCGTCAAAGTACGATATATCCGGTATTAAAGGAGATATCAAAAAAAGTTATTTACAAAAATTATAGGCAACTTCAAACTTCACATTATAAAATGATTTTCGTATTTACATGGTTACATACTACCAGAGTAAACCAAACATACTTTTTTTTAAATGGGGCACCCTATATATTATTTAAAATTTAGATTAAGCTTATCTCCCCCATACTTCCAATATAGGGTTTCATTACGTTATACAGGGTATTTCAAAAGTTATGGTCAATGGTGCACGAAAATCATTCTTATTTCAACGTCCTGTATACCCTAGACAGAACAACCTAACAATAATTTTTTACAGGCATAACTTTTTGATATCGGTACAGTGTTACGAGAAAGTGCTGTTTCTTTATTATTGCACCAATTGAATATAGAGCGAGCCAAAACTCGAACACATGATTTTCAAATGAATCACCGTGTATTTTATTTTAAAAAGTGAAAATACACTTTATGTTCTTTCATTTTTATTAAGCACTCCCCATGGCTAAAATCATTAATTTCTGAGATATTTTCGGGGATAATATAACTAGTGTTGTGATTATCATCGGTGATAACTCGAGTTAAAACCGATGCCAGGTTTTACGAGTGGTATCATCGATTATTAATCATAACACACGTTATATTTGTAAGAGAATATAATGAACGTTAATAGAAAATATATTTGTTAAAGTGTACAATTTTAAACGATCTGTCACTTTGATAGTAAATATTACAGTTGCACGATAATCCATACAATTATTTATTTCTTTGAACCTTTTGTCACATGTGACATACATGCAGTGATAAAATTATCACCGATTTGATAGCCTATTCTGCGATTTTGTTTTTGTATTTTAACCACTGAAAGTAATCAAAATGTACTATGTGACGTGCAATTATATTCTCAGTTTAATAACAGAAAGAGATTTTTTAACAATTTCTATCATAACAAGTTAGCCGTGAACAAATAACAGATAGATATTATTTAGTAATAATTAGTAGCTTGTCATTTAACAAACTTCTTTGAGATTGTGTAGTTTTTATTAATTTGTAAACACTTAAATACTGTTTGAAATAAACGTTCCTCTTGAGGAATTAGTAGACGTGGTATGGGTACTGGGAGAATGTATGAAAAATTATATATGAGCACAAAGAATTTACAGAGAGATATCCCATCCCGCACGAAAAAATAACGTTGGAAAGGTTACTAAATCGTTTTAATCGTACGGGTTCAGTAGTTTATGAAAAAAAGGACGAAACCTGAGTAGTAATGAGGCACCATCCCCACTCCTTTTACGTCAGCCCTTTCACTTTTTATATAGCTCACGTGGGGGCCGGTTTTTCCACCTTATTTTTACTCGCTTACGTGTAGGACGTGTTTTTCACCCTATTTTGCACATCCACGTGTGAGACCGGATTTTCCACCCTTATTTTTTACACGCTTACGTGTAGGGCGTGTTTTACCCTATTTTTACATATCCACGTGTGAGACCGGATTTTCCACCCTTATTTTTATATACCCTCGTGCAGGACGTGTATTTCCATCCCTATTTTTACACATCCACGTGTGAGACCGTATTTTCAACCCTCTGTACCTAATTAAGATCTTTTGTAGCTGCTAACGTGAGAGCTGTATTTTAGGGTTAGCGTTGAGCTGAGCGCTTAGTGGTGCTGAACTGGGTACTGCTTAGGGCGGGCTGGAGCTTATGGTCTGGATAAGTCTTAGAGTTTGGCCTTGGTGGTGGAGCTAGGGTTGGAGTCAGGTCTTGGTGGTGGAGCTAGGGTTTAGAACTGTATTTAGGGTGGGGCTGTATGTAGAGGTGAGGATAAGTCTTAGGGTTATTTCTGATGGTATTAAGGTCGTTCTGGTTGTAACCCTGGGGGTTAGCAGACACATACGCCTACAATAATTGCATAATTAATAAGATATTATTATTTAGTCTATTGCTTTAAAGGGTTAAATGCTATTGGAGAAAACGTTTCTAATAAGGAGATGAGATAGCATCTGTGTTAAGGATTGATCTTGCGTGGGGAAATTTGAATGACAGTAAAATTTAATTATAGAACACTTATTTTTATTATCATAATTAAAAACCCTCAGTGAGCTATAGAAAAATTACTGCCATTCGGTGTAATGAAACAAAAAACATTTTATTAAGTTAATTACATAACAGTTTGTCTTTTCTTAAACGATTATTAAAAACATAGTTTTACCTGCATTGAAATAATATCCATACGTCCGTTAAAAATGTTGTACGCCTTAATATTTTTAAAGAAACTTAATGCTTGTGTTTTATAACTGTAATTAAAAATCTGTAAATAAATAAAAGGGTTAATACCACACTTACCATATCTGTACTTAAAGAACGTTTCGAGGCACTGATTTATGCGTGATGGTCACCGCTTTTGTGTTATCTGTCAACTAAAACTTTCTAGTTGTGTAAAAGCCAGCTATAATTAGAGTGTAAAATATACAACCTCATTGTCTTTATTGCAGTTACTGGAAATCGTATTAACCTTTCTCTTAAAATAAAATTGTTTTGAAAATATTCGTATACGGATACACAAATTGTTTTATAAAAACCATATTAAGTGTTTGGAATGTTTAAAATTCCATAACATTTTGTAGTAAGAAATCACTGTTCACGTTTACTTTTAACTAATTACCGTGTAATTATATAACTTTGTTTAATTTAATAGTCTAAAACCAATATAAATGGTTAATATAATTTCTAAAAATATTATTAGAGTTGATACGCCGTTTTATTTCAAATAATTGTTTTCAATATATATAAAATGTGTAAGTGGACCTGTATTATTTGTTGTAACCTTCTACATTATAAATTCAACTTATACACGAATTAATAACGACCTCCACTAACTAGTTTATAACACAATCGCTATGTAGCGTATTTTTATTTACACTCGTACTTCTATAAACTATTAATGCTCCATTTTAATAGGTGATCAACTATCTGAAAAAGGTTTACTGTTAAAGTATACGATGAAGATCGTTTGAAGCAAACCTTGTATTATTCTTATATACGAATGATATTTCAAAAAGTACTAGTATAATTAACATGAAGGTTTATAAATCTACATCCAGACAAGGAAACAGTTTTAAACACAAAGAATTTATCTGTAAGGGCAGACAATGCTATTACATAAGACGTTTTACAAAACGTGGTTATTCCACATTGAGTGTGGTAGAGTGACGTAATCTATTTTATTTTGAAATTTCATGAGAGCATCACCATCATCGAAATTTTGAGATACCATCTCATCGTCTTCACCTTGAACGATTATATTGTAACCTATAAACAAGCTAATAACCCTAATAGTTTATCAGACATTATTACATGGACACGAGGTTAGCTCTAAATTAAATGGTTTCAACGCTGCTCTGGGAATGCTGTACACTTAAAACCTTTAAGTCTGCTCGCCGAAGTTGTACCGTATTCACTTTCTTCAATTTTATCTGCACTCTGTTTCAAGCTGTAATACGTTTTCTAATACATAAACAGAATCTTCAATACTGTGATACGTGTAGCAGCAAAACACATTAGCTAGTTAGTTTCACCTCTATATTACTTTACATGCAAGCCTGATCTTATCATAAATAAATACATCTGTCTTAGGAGAAAATACCTCGACCATAAAGAGGCTTTTAGATTTATAAAACATATCCCAGGGGCTATGTTAGAGTGTGGTTAGGTCAATACAGCATCCCGAAGATGTCCGATTCTACGAACATTGACGAGCACGCTTGCACAAGACCAAAGTCTAGCTGCGTTCTGGCGTCTAAGGAGAAAATACCTCGACCATAAAGAGGCCTTTAGATTTATAAACATGGGCTATGTTAGAGTGTTAGGTCAATACTTCAGACATCCCGAAGATGTCCGATTCTAGAACGTTGACGAGCACATTGCGCACAAAACCAAAGGCTAGCTGCGTTCTGGCTAGGATAAATACCTCGACCATAAAAGAGGCGTTTAGATTTATAAACATGAGCTATGTTAGAGTGTTTAGGTCAATACTTCAGACATCCCCGAAGATGTCCGATTCTACCCTAACATTGACGAGTACGCTTGCGCACAAGACCCAAAGCTAGCTGCGTTCTCGTTTCTCGTGTGTTTCGCTCTTTAAAGTGTAACTGTCATCGAGAATTACTATAATGTATTCTCCTGTTTATGAGCCAACATCAGCGGACATTAGAGATTTTACTGACTTGTTAATAAACTATTACAACATAACCGTTCAAGATAATGATGAAAGCGATGACGTGGTTGAGCTGGATGTATCTCACATCCAAGATGATGATTCACAGAGAGAAAGATGAGCGATGAGGTAGGGGAAGGGCAAATCTCAAAATCATGATGATGAGGATGAGGACGACTCACGATTCAGAAGAAGAAGAAACCGATAAAGCATGTTATTAAATAATAATGATGTATTGTTGTTTATAATAATAATAATAATATATATTTTCAAAAGTTAAGCTTTCCTTCGGTTTTGTTAATAAACCTGTTTTTTCTAGCGGTGCTCCACCGTCTTGATTCATGTTTGCAAGTTTACAAGTTTTCGCTTTAGCGTGTTTTCGCTCTCTCGTGTGTGTGTGTGTGTGTGCGCATACGTGCGTGCGTGCGAGCGTACGTGTGCGAACGCTCGTACGTGTGAGCTTGTACGTGCGAGCGTGCGTACGTTCGTGCGTACGTGCGAGCGTGCGGCGTCGACGTTCGCACGTGCGTGCGTACGTGAGAGCTGCGTACGTGCGAGCGTGCGTACGTTCGTGCGTACGTGCGAGCGTGCGGGCGAACGTAAGCGTTCGCACGTGCGTGTCGTGAGAGCTTGTACGTGCGAGCGTGCGTACGTTCGTGCGTACGTGCGAGCGTGCGGTAGTACGACGTTCGCACGTGCGTCGTACGTGAAGCGTACGTGCGAGCTTGTGGTCGTGCGTGCGTGTTTTCGTTTGATCCTCGTGCTAAAGCAGTGCTAGTCGATTGTATGTAGTTGTAGGCCCTATTGTGTTGACTAAGAGCTATAATTGGGCGTTGCTTGCTATACCTGGCCGTGGAGTTATGTTTAATCAGCTTTTTTTGACAGATGTATTTATTTATGATAAGATCAGGCTTGCATGTAAAGTAATATAGAGGTGAAACTAACTAGCTAATGTGTTTTGCTGCTACACGTATCACAGTATTGAAGATTCTGTTTATGTATTAGAAAACGTATTACAGCTTCGAAACAGAGTGCAGATAAAAATTGAAGAAAGTGAATACGGTACAACTTGCGAGCAGACTTAAAGGTTTTAAGTGTACAGCATTCCCAGAGCAGCGTTGAAACCATTTAATTTAGAGCTAACCTCGTGTCCATGTAATAATGTCTGATAAACTATTAGGGTTATTATTGCTTTATAGGTTACAATATAATCGTTCAAGGTGAAGACGATGAGATGGTAGTATCTCAAAATTTCGATGATGGTGATGCTCTCTATGAAATTTCAAAATAAAATAGATTACGTCACTACCACACCACTCAATGTGGAATAACCACGTTTTGTAAAACGTCTTATGTAATAGCATTGTCTGCCCTTACAGATAAATTCTTTGTGTTTAAAACTGTTTCCTTGTCTGGATGTAGATTTATAAACCTTCATGTTAATTATACTAGTACTTTTTGAAATATCATTCGTATATAAGAATAATAAAGGTTTGCTTCAAACGATCTTCATCGTATACTTTAACAGTAAACCTTTTCAGATAGTTGATCACCCTATTAAAATGGAGCATTAATAGTTTATAGAAGTACGAGTGTAAATTAAAAATTACGCTACATAGCGATTGTGTTATAATCTTGTTATTGGAGGTCGTTCTTAATTCGTGTATATGTTGAATTTATGTAAGTAGAAGGTTACAACAAATAATACAGGTCCACTTACACATTTTATATATATTGAAAACAATTACTTGAAATAAAACGGCGTATCAACTCTAATAATATTTTTAGAAATTATATAACCATTTATATTGGTTTTAGACTATTAAATTAAACAAAGTTATATAATTACACGGTAATTAGTTAAAGTAACGTGAACAGTGATTTCAATACAAATGTTATGGAATTTTAAACATTCCAAACACTTAATATGGTTTTTATAAAACAATTTGTTCCGTATAGAATATTTTCAAAACAATTTTATTTTAAGAGAAAGGTTAATGATTTAAGTGCAATAAAGACAATGAGGTTGTATATTTTACACTCTAATTATAGCTGGTTTACACAACTAGAGTTTTAGTTGACAGATAACACAAAAGTGACCATCACGCATAAATCAGTGCCTCGAAAACGTTCTTAAGTACAGATATGGTAAGTGGTATTAACCTTTATTTATTTACAGATTTTTAATTACAGTTATAAAACACAAGCATTAAGTTTCTTTAAAAATATTAGTACAACATTTTTAACGGACGTATGGATATTATTCAATGCAGGTAAACTATGTTTTTAATAATCGTTTAAGAAAAGACAAACTGTTATGTAATTAACTTAATAAAAATGTTTTTGTTTCATTACAGAATGGCAGTAATTTTTCTATAGCTCACTGAGTTTTTTAATTATGATAATAAAAATAAGTGTTCTATAATTAAATTTTACTGTCATTCAAATTTCCACGCAAGATCAATCTAACACAGATGCTATCTCATCTCCTTATTAGAAACGTTTTCTCCAATAGCATTTAACCCTTTTAAAGCAATAGACTAAATAATAATATCTTATTAATTATGCAATTGTAGGCGTATGTGCCTAACCCAGGGTTACAACCAGAAGGATAATATCAGAATAATAAGACTTATCCTCATACATACAGCCCCACCTAAATACAGTTCTAAACCCTAGCTCCACCACCAAGACCTGACTAACCCTAGCTCCACCACCAAGGCCAAACTCTAAGACATTAGACCACCTAAGCTCCAGCCGAAGCCATACCCCAGTTCAGCCACCACCCTAAGGCTCAGCTCAAAACCCTAAAATACAGCTCTACGAGCAGATACAAAAGATCTTAATTAGGATACAGAGGGTTGAAAATACGGTCTCACAGTGGATGTAAAAATAGGGATGAAATACACGTCCTGCACGAGGGTATAAAATAAGGGTGAAAATACGGTCTCACAGTGGTGTAAAAATAAGGGTGGAAAATCCGGTCTCACACGTGGATATGTAAAAAATAGGGTAAAAACACGCCTACACGTAAGCGTAAAAATAAGGTGGAAAATCCGGTCTCACACGTGGATGCAAAATAGGGTGAAAACACGTCCTACACGTAAGCGAGTAAAAATAAGGTGGAAAACCGGCCCCCACGTGAGCATATAAAAGTGAAAGGGGGCTGTACAAAAAAATGGGATGGTGCCTCATTATACTAACCTGTACTTAACGAGGCAAATGAATTTAACGTGATGCTTGAAGTTACGCATAATTCACATGTTAGTACACGTGAAATCTCGCATCAGCATGATATTAGTGACAGGCCGTCCGAAGAATACTGCATAAAAATAAGATCCATCCATACCATATCCAGTTGCACCAAGAGTTACTCGAAGATGACTATCCGAGAAGGGTTGCTTTTTGTGAATCGGCTCAACAGCAAACCCACAATCAGGCGGATTTCTTTGATTTTGTCCTCTTTGGAGACGAAGCAACGTTTCATAAAAATGGAACTGTGAATAGACACAATTTCCATTATTATTGGACAAGTAATCCCCATCTTACAGCAAGTCATAGCCAAACTAGGTGGTCTTTGAATGTTTGGGGTGGTATAGTTGGAGATCACGTAATTGGACCACATTTTTTCGATGGAACAGTGAATGGTCAGGTTTATTTGGACTTTTTAGAAAATCATTTACCATTACTGTTGACAAAACGTTCCTCTTAACAGTCCTCAAAGAATGTGGTTGTTACACGATGGAGCTCCGGTACATCACACTAGATTAATTCATAATCATCTTAATGCCCATTTTCTTGGAAGATGGGTGGGAAGAGGAGGACCCATTGCATGGCCAGCTCGTTCACCAGAGTTAAGTAAAATTGATGTGGGGTTATGTGAAAAACCGTGTGTATCAAATACCTTCAACCACACAAGATGATATGAAAAACAGAATACGAGAAGCATTCTAGAGTATTAATGTGGAAATGTTAAGAAATGTCAGTCGAGAATTTGAAGATCGACTGCAATGCTGTTTTCGGCGGACATTTTAAACATTTGTTAAGAAATTAATTAATTTTATAAGAATGGCATTAGGTAATCATCTAATAAAGAAAAAAAAACTTGTAAGACAAATTCTATGTATAGTCATCAATTAATGTTGGTTTCAAATTAATATTTAGTTACAATCTTGGTCGAAAGTTCAAAGAGAGCTACTACTTTTACGAAACTTTCGACCAAGATTGTAACAAATATTTAATTTGAAACCAGAAGTTTATATTAATTGATCACTGTACTATAGAATTTGTCCCAGTTTTTTCTTATTAGATGAATACGTCCAAAATGGCCATTTTATGGTCTTTTAGCAATATGAATTGCAGTGCTCTCCTTAGCAGCCTTAACAACCGATGTTTTTTGAACTTTTTGTAATAATTTGTCACACGTTTATTTGTTCACGGCTAACGGTAATTTATAATAGAAATTAAAACACCTCTTTCTGTTATTAACTTGAAAATAAATACACGGAGTGCTGAATAAAAATGAAAGAACATAAAGTTTATTTTCACTTTTTAAAATAAAATACAGGGTGATTCATTAGAAAAAATTGACAAAATCATGTGTTCGAGTTTTGGCTCGCTCTATATTCATTTGGTGCAATAATAAAGAAATAACACTTTCTCGTAACATTGTAAATGAGAATGATTTTCGTGCACCATTGGCCATAACTTTTGAAATACCCTGTATAACGTAATGAAACCCTATATTGGAAGTATAGGGGAGATGGGCTTAATCTAAATTTGAAATAATATATACGGTGTCCCATTAAAAAAAAGCATGTTTGGTTCGCCCTGGTAATATGTAAATACGAAAATAATTTTATAATGTGAAGTTTGAAGTTGCCTATAATTTTATAAATAACTTTTTGATATCTCCTTTAATAACGGATGTATAGTACTTAGACGCACTAATTACAATATATATATATATATATATATATATATATATATATATATATATATAAATTGTCAATATTATTAAAAGTACTTTTAATATAAGATTTACATTAGATGCTACTATTTAATTTGTGTTGGTATGTATTTACAAGTGTTTTACAGCTGCTGTATATTCTAACTCATAAGCAATACCCAATAAAAAGGTCAAACAAAAGTTTATTTTTGACTATTACATTTTTAACTGTTTCGTACTTATTTAAAAAGATAAAGACGATTATACCGTACACATATGAGCATAATTATAACACAAGAAATAAAAATAATTATTGTAACAGAATCAGATTTAGCAGAATCAGACTTAGAAATCACAAGCCATAATTATATATATATATATATATATATATATATATATATATATATATATATATATATATATATATATATATCGTGTGTGTGTGTGTTGTGTTGTGTGTGTGTGCGTGTTGTCGTGTGTGTTGCGTGCTGTGCGGTGCGTCTGCTGTTTGTTAATATCTTGAAGACATTTTTTTTTGAGAAAATGCAAACACAGGTCGATTTTTATTTCAATGGGGACATGATACGTTCATACACTTCTGTCACTATTACCAATAAAATTCAAATAGGGAAAGTACTAAGTGTGACACATCATTGAAAAGGTAATTTTATAAGGAATTTGGATATGTGACAGTTCTTTATGCAACTTTTTATTTTATTCTTCTTTAAATTTTATTGGTAATAGTGACAGAGGGGTAGAGATGGATGTAGGACAGTTAGAGATATGATCGAAAGATGTCCCCATTGAATTAAAATCGACCGGTTTTTGCATTTTCAAAAAAAAAATTGTTTTCAAGATATTCGATCTTTTTCGTTTTTGATGCCTCACACTGTATGTATATGTGTATATATATATATATATATATATATATATATATATATATATATATATACAGGGTGTATTTTTAAAATAACCGACAAACGAAAACTGGAGATTATATGATTGAAAATAAGACAAAACTTATCATAAACGCTTTTCCGAAAATGCTTCCTAACCGAGATACAGGTTGATTAAAAAATAATTTTTTAAGATTTTAAGATTCCTCAAAAACTACAAAATATATTACACTGAGATTTGGTACACCTAAATGTCTAATTAAGTACAATTAATCAATTGAGTTTGAGTCAACTGGCTCCATCCAGTGGCGTAGAATATGTTAAGTTAATCACTTTAAGTAAAAAAAAAACGCACGTCCCTACTTTTTTTGAAGAAATATTGTTTCGTTAAATTCAACATTTAATTTTGCAAATAAAGTCATTATTAGTATTTTTTCGATTCGGCACCCGTTTTTGAAAATTTTGCATTAACATAAACGACTACATTATTCAGTAATAACCAAATTAAATAAATCAGAGATTGCTTTGCATTTGACAGTTACGTATCTTATGTTTGCTAAAATAGTTGCATTTACGCGTGTTTTGTAATTCATTGTTTGTGTCTAATTACTATGAAAAAATGAATTATTCCAAACGAGAACTGGTCGATATGCATTTATATTATGGTAATACTAATTGCAATGCTCGTGCAGCTGCTCGACTTTATGAACAAAGATTTCCAATTAGAAGACATCCACATCATGCTACGTTTAGAACCGTTCATCGTAACTTGTTAGAGTATGGAAGTTTAAAAGAAAAGAAAAATTCCGGACGAAATGCTCGTGTACCAGTTGAAATTGAGGAACAAATTTTAGATAGAGTTTATGATAATTCATCAATAAATACGCGTGAGTTAGGTTTAGAATTTGGTGTGTCGTATAACAAGTCTCGGAAAGTTTTACGAGAACAAAATTTACATCCCCTTTCACCTGCAAAAAGTGCCTGCTGGCCATCCTCGTCGAATGAATTTTTACGAATGGTTTTTAAATAAAAATGCTGAAGATGCAAAATTTGTTAGAAACTTATTGACTACTGATGAGTGTATTTTTTCCTGAAATGGAATAATAAACTTGCATAATTCCCACAAATGGTTAGATGATAATCAGCATCCAACTGTAGTTACAGCTCACCAACATAGATTTAGCGAAAATAGTTGGATAGGTATACTAGACGATCACGTAATCGGACCTATCCGTTTTCCTCGAAGACTTGCTGGCGAATTCTATTTAAATTTTTTGAGAGAAGATTTGCCAGAATTGTTTGACGACGCACCCTTAGATGTTAAAATGAACATGCATTTCATGCATGATGGTGCACCACCACATTCTACACGAAACGTCAGAGAATTTTTAAATGCATGGTTCCCTGGACGCTGGATTGGACGAGGAAGTGAAGTACCGTGGCCGACACGATCGCCAGATTTAAACCCATCGGATTTTTTTGTGTGGGGGTATCTGAAAACTCGTGTATATTCCGTTCAAATTGATAATCGAGACCAACTTTGGAATCGCATATAGATGGCATGCGATGAGATTAGGGCTCTGCCACAAATTTTTCAGCGTGTTAGGTTTCATTTGCTAAGAAGAATACAAGCTTGCATTCAAAGGGAAGGAGGACATTTTGAACAATATGTATAAAAATAATTATTATTTGTTTTTGATTCCTTCAATATCTCTTTAATAATGTACCTAATAGTTAATTGCGTTATTTTTTTGTAAAATAAAACAAATTTTGATTTTTATTGAATAATGTGGTCGTTTATGTTAATGCAAAATATTTCAAAAACGGGTGCCGAATCGAAAAATACTAAGTATGATTTTATTTGCAGAATTAAATGTTGAATCTATCAAAAAAATGTTTCCTCAAAAAAACCAAGGGCGTGCGTTTTTTTTTACTTAAACTGATTAACTTAAAATATTCTACGGCACTGGATGGAGTCAGTTACTCAAACTCACCTGATTAATTGTATTTAATTAGACATTTAGGTGTACCAAATGTCAGTGTAATATCTTTTGCAGTTTTTGAGGGATCTTAAAAACCTTCAAAAAAGTATGTTTTAATCAACCTGTATCTCGGTTAGGAAGCGTTTTCAGAAAAGCGTTTATGTTCATTTTTGTCTTATTTTGGAATCATAGAATCTCCAGTTTTCGTTTGTCGGTGATTTTAAAATACACCTGTATATATATATATATATATATATATATATATATATATATATATATATATATATATATATATATATATATATTCACATTCGCGTTTTTCTACAAGAAATGAAAAGGGTTGGGAAATAATTTTAGCGCAGTCATATGTGGGTTCTTGAGGAGCATATTCCAAAATTATTTTTGAATATAAAGGTGGCACAAAAATAAAGTACATATCAAAGTTATATTAGAACGAGCTGCTCAAAATTAAATCTACTGGTTAGCTGAAAGGTTAAGGTATACTACCATATATAGTTTATTGCAAAATTATACAGAGTGGTGAAAAAGCTGCTCAAAGTTTAGGCACATTTTATTGAATAACTTCTTAAAGTTAAATGGAACACGCCGTATTTAGTGGCTTATTTCGACGCAGAATTAGATTCCTTTAAAACTTTATTAGGGTTCCTATGCCTATCTCATGCTTTTTACGCAAACGGCGTTTTTATATTTTACTTTTATCTGCTATACCTATCCTACTATTTTTAATGATAGTAGGCTTTGGTCAAGATGGCGTTAATTATTTCGAAAAATGATTTGACAGTGACGCTACTTGTTAGTTAAACCATTATCGTTGTTTAAAGTAGTTTAAAATTGTTTTCGAATTGCTACATTTCATTAGTTAAAATGAGAACTTAAGGAAGAACGAATTGATATGACCTTTAATCGATCAGTGTGAAGGAAACTGTTTATTAGCGTCAAGATATATGCCAAAGGCATCCTAACAGGAATCATCCTAATAAGCGTTCATTGGAAAAGTTGTTAGCTTTTAAAGATCAGTGTCTTATACTAAGCCCGAACGACAAAATCGGTTAGAAATGAGAAAATGAATATTAGTGATGGAATCTCTAGTAGAAGACCCTCAAACAAGTCACCGAAAATACATGAAGCAACTGGAATAAGCAGACAGAGCATAAGAATAATTAAAAACACAAATTTTACCCGTATCACATACAACTACATCAACAACTTTCTGAAGGAGATTATGATCGAACGCTGAATTTTTGTTTATGGGTTCTAGAAAAGTTTGGTGATGATGAAAATTTTTTGAATACGTGCTTTTTCCGATGAGTCAGGTTTTCATAACAACGGATTAGTTAATAGACATAACTTTCACTACTACAGTGACGAAATCCTAATATTTTTAGAAACCTTGATCACCAGCACAGATGGTGTGTTAACGCGTTGGAGTAATGGAACGCAAATGGTAGGTCCATACTTTTTGATGGCCACTTAAACGGCGCCATGTTTCTTAGATTTATGAGGAACAATTTGCCTATACTATTGGAAACTATTCCGCTTAATATTCGTCAACGAATGTGGATGCAGCTAGATGGTGCTCCTGCACACTTTGATAGACGTGTTAGGAATGAATTAGATGGGCAATATCACAATAGATGGATAGGACAGTAGGTCCACAGGACTGGCCAGCCAGGTCTCCGGACCTAACAAGTATCGACTATTTTGTATGGGGATATATTAAAATATTGTTTACAATACAGCCAACGACAACTAACGATATGAAAGTACGAATAAGAGAAGCATTTCGTTCCATAACGCCAAATATGTTATCCAGGGTTCAGCAATCATTTCAAAAAGAGTTCGCTTATGTATTGAGAATAATGGACACAACTTTGAACATTTATTAAAATAATAATTCTTTTACTATTTAATTTGTTAACGTTCAATAAAATGCTTTTTAGATTTTCATTACAATACATTTACGATAAAGAAATTATTCATAAGTAAAATGTAAAAAACGCCGTTTGCGTAAAAAGCATAAGAGATAGGTATTGGGAACCCTAACATAGTTTTAAAGGGAATATAATTCTGCGTCACTAAATACGGTGTTCCATTTAACTTTAAGAAGTTATTCAATAAAATGTGCCTAAACTTTGAAGAATTTTTTCACCACTCTGTATAATTTTGAAATAAAACTTTTATATGGTAGTATACCTTAACCTTTCAGCTAACCAGTAGATTTAATTATGAGCAGCTCGTTCTATGTTACAGGGTGTAAGCAATTTTAAATTACAATATGTATTTTATATTTCTCAAAATTTCTCAGAAACGATCAGTTTTAGGTATAGGAAGTGTAAAGTACAAACTGACTTCCCATCGTAGTGATATTAGAGTCAGAAAGGTTGTGTACGCCCTTTCACAACACACAAATGAGACAAGACACCATCCTAACTTGAATAACGTTAAAATTCTTGAAATTGAAACTAACTTGTTCAAAAGATCTTTCTTAGAAATGGCTCATTATACATTGTGAACATAATTCTATGAATAAAAAGACTGATATTCAAAACTTTAATATAATTTACTTAAACATATTATATTTA
This sequence comes from Vesta saturnalis, assembly GCA_036346205.1. Taxonomy (NCBI): domain Eukaryota; kingdom Metazoa; phylum Arthropoda; class Insecta; order Coleoptera; family Lampyridae; genus Vesta; species Vesta saturnalis. Next base: position 883,104 of record JARFJB010001349.1, on the reverse strand, counting down.
GATAACCAACGTCAGTAAAATAAATAATTAAGACACTACACTTAACTCTATTCTCTGTCATTTAACTTTCATTTGGTTATAGCACCATGTATATGCACAAACTTAAACCATAAATTAGGTCACATTAAATATTAGTGTTCTTTCAGTATTATTAACTAATCTTTTTATTATCAATGTTTTCTAGTTTTGAAATACAACTTTACATACCGTAAGTTATCAATTTATATATTTTACATAACTTATAATAATTTAATACCCACTGTACAATTTTGGCAGACGAAGGAACAAAGAATTCTGAAAGTTCTCAATTAAGTAGAGTCGTCTTTCTGTCCTTCACTTTTGGCTACATACTAATTTATTATATATATATATATATATATATATATATATATATATACAGGTGTTTCATTAAGGCGGCCACCGCCATATTTCAGAAACTAGTGGACATAAAAGTGGAGAAAAAAATTCATTATAAAAGCCGCCACGAGAAAATCCTGGAAATTATTTTTAAGTTCCGTAATTCATCGCAAGGGGGCGCAATTGAAAATTAAAAAATAAAATTATAAATTTCTCCGAAAATTCCCACATTAAGGCATACCTTTGGTAACATCGTTAGAAAGCTTAGACAATTCTGCATCATTTTGGTCTAAGGCTCATTGGCGTACCGACCTTAATAAGAGTGGGGAAGCTATTGAATGTGTAATCATTTAAATCGGAAAGTAGCTTAAATTTGTAACAAAAACGTAAATAACGCAATTTGATATCTTTATTTGTTCCAGAGTTATGGCGAAAAGAAGACTTTTTAACCGTTTAATTTAATAATTGATTGTTGCTATGGTTTCTTAAGGTGTATAGGTTGGATTAGTAATGAGGAATCTGCATTTATCATAGTCTGTGCCTCCCTTCACACTCTATCTAGGCTTAGGACTAGTCCAAACTAAGCAAATTGCAAAATTTGGAGCGTGTTTAGAGGCCAACGGGCCATAACAACGATATCAAAGTAATGATTGATTTTTGTTTAAGAAACTTTTCAATAGAATGGTACAAAATCATGAACAACTGTTAAAAACTAGTGAAAATCTATAAATGTTCAAATTGACGGCCGTTTTGTAAAAACAACTATTAATTCTTCTTCTGTTTATAACGTTTATAACATCATATAAAACTTCTAAGGCATAATTCTAATGTGGTGTGTTTTAAAATAATAATCTAATTTGCTGCGAACAAAGTCGGCTCGTTTCCATGGAGGTAAATAAATTGAAAAAGTTGTCAACTTACTTAATTTTGATTGATGTTGTGTTGTAAAATTTTTCCTTCATTAGTTTTGGGTTTCATTGTACCTTATCAGAAATTAGTGCTATCCTTCAAAAATGTCGTATACCAATGCAGGCTTACGACATGCTTGCCGTATTATGAATGTTTTCAAAATGCAGCTATTGCGGAACAACAATACGCTATCAGATATCCTGATCGAAGGCACTACACTAGAAAAGTGTTTCGGCGAATGGCAACACGTTTAAGACAAACAGGAAATGTACGACGTATTCCACTTCCTGTCAGCAGACGTCGCATAAGAAATGTAGACAATAGTATTAATGTTCTTGCGTACGTAGAATCGGAGCCTCACGTAAGCATCAGGAGATTTCCACAGAACTAGGTGTAAGTGTTGCTTCTGTGTTCAGAATTTTAAAGATTTTAAGCTGCATCCTTATCATCTAGTTTTACACCAGGCTTTATCAGACACTGATTTTGACAGGCGGCTCGACTATTGCTATTGGCTGAGAGACATGTAGTGAAAATCTTCGATTCCTTTCAAAGTTTTATGGACCGATGAGACTACTTTTACTAGCTGCGGCAGAGTTAATTTGCACAATATGCATTATTGGTCGCAAAAATCCTCACTGGATGCGCGAAGTGGATCACCAAAACAGATGGAGTGTAAATTTGTGGTGTGGTGTTTTAGGTGACAGAATTATCGGACCATTTGTTTTTCATGGACACCTAAATGGTGAATCTTATTTAAACTTTTACAAAATGACTTGCCCAATCTTTTAGAAGACATTCCCTTGACGTAGAGCATCGCTGTGGTATCAACATGATGGATGTCCTTCACACTATTCCGAAGAGTCCGTGATTTCTTAAATGTTAGATACCCAAATCGCTGGATGAAGGTAGTTTGTTCCGTGCACCTAGATCCCCGATTTAACTGTATTAGATTTCTACTTGTGGAAGAATAAAAGATATTGTTTACGAAACGAGACCAACCACCCGAGAGGACATGATTCACCGAATTGAAATTATAAATTCGATTTCACGAGACGAAATCGAAACAGCTGTTTCAGTACAAGAAGAAGAATTAATAGTTGTATTTTACAAAACGGCCGTCAATTTGAACATTTATAGCTTTTCACTTGTTTTTAACAGTTGTTCATGATTTTTACCATTCTATTAAAAGTTTCTTAAACAAAAATCAATCATTACTTTGATATCGTTGTTATGGCCGTTGGCCTCTAAACACGCTCCAAATTTTGCAATTTGCTTAGTTTGGACTAGTCCTAAGCCTAGATAGAGTGTGAAGGAGCACAGACTATGATAAATGCAGATTCCTCATTACTAATCCAACCTATACACCTTAAGAAACCATAGCAACAATCAATTATTAAATTAAACGGTTAAAAGTCTTCTTTTCGCCATAACTCTGGAACAAATAAAGATATCAAATTGCGTTATTTACTTTTTGTTACAAATTTAGCTACTTTCCGCGATTTAAATGATTACATATCAATACTTACTCTATAAGTCGTACGCCAATGAGCCTTAGACCAAAATGATGCAAATTGTCTAAGCTTTCTACGATGTTACCAAAGGTATGCCTTAATGTGAATTTTCGAGAAATTTATAATTTTATTTTAATTTTCAATGTCCTTCGATGAATTACGGAACTTAAAAATAATTTCCAGGATTTTTCGTGGCACTTATAATGAATTTTCTCCACTTTATGTCCACTAGTTTCTGAAATATGGAGCCTTAATGAAACACCTGTATATATATATATATATATATATATATATATATATATATAATATAAATAAATATAATGTACAAAAGTGAAGAGAAAACGATCTACTATTGAGAACTTTCAATCTTTGTTCTGTCTGCAAAATTGTACATGGTATTAAATTATATATTAAAATATAAATTGATAACTAGTTAAAGTTGCTATTTAAAAGAAAACATTGATAATAAAATAGTTAATATACTGAAAGAAACTAATATTTATATACTAATTATGGTTTAGTTTATATACTATGATTAACCAAATAAAGTTAATCATTGGCGGTTATTAAAGATTTCTTAAATTATTTATTACATTGTTATTTAACATATTTGAAATTATATTAGGTTTTTGAATTAGATTATCATGAATTATGTTCAATTATAGATCATCTTTGAAAGATCTTTTGAACAAGTTTTTAATTTCAAAAATTTTAACATCGATAAGATTCGCTTTGTCACATGTTGAGAAGTAGAAATTCGATATTCACTAATGGGAAGATTGAAATGCCAGTAATCTTATAAAAATTTTTAATTACAGTTAAAACCTCTTTAAATGTCATTTAGTTTCAACTTTATCTTTAATGTAAACTAGTTACCAATCTTTTTGTAATACCTATTACGATATTTTCTTCTTGCTTTAGAATATTTATAATTTTTAGTAACATCTGATGTATCTAAATACATATTTATATGATGTTTGTCTATTAGTTATTATTTATATTATGTTTATTCAATATTTGTCTCTTTCGTGATTATTTAGAATGATAAATTAGATCTTTAAATTTGTGGGTTGATTGCTAATATATAAATATAACTTTTTCATTGATTTCATAAAGTTATAACTAATTAAAATCTATTTCAATATTGATTACATGAATTATTTAAATTTTTTCACATATTTTAAACTACCAATTACGAAATATCGTATCAAATTAATCAAAAATCAAGATTTATAAAGCATATACTAATAATTACTGCTATATCAACTTTTTAGATTCTCGAATGATAACTAACTCTGTTTACAACCTGATTCAGTATAACTTGGATATAAGTTTACAAGTCTCAATATAGTATTGTTTTAATTCTCTTATTTAAGTAAGTAAATATCCTACAAATTTAAGGCCAAGGACTTTTCTGCATTTGACAACCTAAAAAGAATAAAGTGATAGTCATTAGACCAGATACAGGAAATGTGATCATAATGTCGTTTGATATATAAATAAATGTTATCTATCCTTTCTGACATATCAAAATTTCAAATTATTCATTATAATGATTTATTTAAAACTATCTTGTCAATACAAGACATTCGAAAACTCTAAAATTGTTAACAAAAAATCGAAACAGTTTCACTATTGGATCGCAACCTGGTAGACTCTGTGCATTTAAATTACATAAACCCTCAGAATTTAAACCTCCTTAGTTCGATCACGCTTTCTAACTATACTTAGAAACTGGTGATTTTGTCCTTTATCTTAATTTAATTAAGAGCTTTTTCGTTATTTGAAAACATCATATTACCTTTTGATTGATGAAATACTTTCATGTATTTGACATTCAGCTTTGGTAGAATATGCGTTTTAATAAACTATCGACATTATAACTACTACTTGTTTCTATGTTATCATTTATATGAAATTTAAATTCTGTTATTTCAATAACGAATAGTTTATAATATTATTTCTAAAAATTTCCAATAACTGGTTTCAGATGAATCTTCCTGGCATCTTAATGAATTCGTTCTTGATCTTTTCAAACAGAACTGGTATCTTGTTTTTTTCCAGTGGGATTTGTAGTTGATGTGTCACTTTCTCTATAGTTTTCCCTTTCACTTCGACTACGGCCACTTTCACTACTTTCTCTCCTTTCTGCTGTGGTTTTCTCTTTCTAGTTGTTGGGCACTGTTTGGTAGCTGGCCCGTGCTTCTTTAGAAGCGGTTTCTAGGTATTCGGTAGACTTAGTTCATAGTTCCTTGTATTCATGCTGGACGATCTTGCCTTTGCTTCAATGGCTTCCCGAAATATTCGGTGTGTTTTACTTTCAATGTTGTCTAGCACCTTTACGTTATCGAAGTCCATTTTGTGTGCTGTTTCCTGCACATGTTGGGCCAGTGAAGAGATTTCCAGAGTGATTAGTTTTCTAATTAAAGAGAACCATATTGTTTACGAAGAAAATTTAAATGACATGCATCTCCATATTTTCGCAGTTCTCTGGATTAGACCAAATAAGGTACCAATTAGACCTACGGGCGTGGTCTGACATTAGGTCCTCCAATCAGAATGATGCCGTGTTATACGCACGATCGATTAGATGTATGCTGTCAACTACTCAATCAGAACGCGCGTCGCAAAATGTCTGACAAAATGGCCGACAACCCACACCCACAAAATCAGCTGGAAGGGGTGTGGTCTAGCCTTAATTAGAACACTGTAGCGTGATTTTCTATAGCAAAATCTTAATATCAAAAGTAATTAAGGTTGAAAATGCCATCAAGAATTTGGAAATCAGATCAAGGAGCTGAAAATGGCGCCGGAAAGAATCCGTCAAAAAACCACGTGGTGAAAATGAGTGTGGCTTCCCCCACTCCACTTTGTCCTCAAGTCGACCCATTGTGCTCAGATATCCCAGTTCTGTTCATTATCTTGGACACGGATTGGTGTGTGTGTGCGTGTGTGTGTGTGTGTGTGTGTGTGTGTGTGTGTGTGTGTGTGTGTGTGTGTGTGTGTGTGTGTGTGTGTGTGCGTGCGTGCGTGGGTGCGTGCGTGCGTGCGTGAGTGCGTGCGTGCGTGTGTGTGCGTGCGTGCGTGTATCTGTGTGTCTGTGTGTCTGTGTGTCTGTGTGTCTGTGTGTCTGTGTGTCTGTGTGTCTGTGTGGCTGTGTGTCTGTGTGTCTGTGTGTCTGTGTGCTGTGTGTCTGTGTGTCTGTGTGTCTGTGTGTCTGTGTGTCTGTGTGTTTGTGTCTGAGCGTCTGTGCGTCTGTGCGTCTGTGCGTATGTGCGTCTGTGCGTCTGTGCGCCTGTGCGTCTGTACGTCTGTGCGTCTGTGCGTCTGTGCGTCTGTGCGTCTGTGCGTCTGTGCGTGTGTGCGTCTGTGCGTCGTTGCGTCTGTGCGTATGTGCGTCTGTGCGTCTGTGTGCCTGTGTGTCTGTGTGTCTGTGTGTCTGCCTGTCTGCGTGTCTGCGTGTCTGCGTGTCTGCGTATCTGCGTGTCTGTGTGTCTGTGTGTCTGTGTGTCTGTGTGTCTGTGTGTCTGTGTGTTTGTGTGTCTGTGTGTCTGTGTGTCAGTGTGTCTGATGTGATCTGTGTAATCTGTGTGTCTTGTGTCTGTGTGTCTGTGTTCATGATGTTGTCATATGTGTCTTGTCTGGCTGTGTTGAAATCTGGCTGAAACTGTCTGATGTGCCTGTGTGTCTAGTGTGTCTGTGTGTCTGTGTGTCTGTGGGTAACATGTCGTATAATTCTGTCGTCTGCGCATCCTGTCAATTCTGATGGGTACTGTCGTTCTGATGAGTATGAATCGTTGAGTTCTCTGTGATATAAACTGTGTTCTGTGTGTCTGTTCTGTGTTGTCTGTGTCTGTTATACTAAAGTGTCTTTGTGTCATACTGAAAATGCTTCAAAAGTTTGTGGGTCTGAAACTGGAAGTCTGTGTGTCTGTGTGTTATGTAGTCTGTGTTCTGTGTTCTTGTTTTTTTTTTTGTGTCTGTTGTTGTGATTTAATTATTAAATCTTTAAGTCTAGTGTGTACTGGTGTCTTGTCGTCATTTAGTGGTCTGTCCATTGTGTCTGTCGTGTCAGTGATGTCATGTGTCTGTGTGTCTGTGTGTCTGTGTTGTTGTTTCATGAGGTCGTGGGTCAATTTGGAATGCGTGGTGCTTCGTGCGTGCAGGTGCAGTTGAGCGGACCTTGCGTTGTGTGTCTGTGCATTTGTGCGTGTCTGCGTGTGCGCATGCGCGGCGCGTGGATGTGCGTGCCCGTATATATATATATATATATATATATATATATATATATATATATATATATATATATATATATATATATATATATTGTTGGTTTCAGGTTTCCGCAGTGCTGAATATGAAGTTGAGGGTTCTTCCAGGTTCGGTCTCGCGTAGACTATCCTCCACGGTTCTTAAAAGAACCGGTGTTGAACTGATGAGGTTTCGGCAGAATCTCATCTGCCATTTTCAAGTCTCCGTGTTCTGTTGCTGGTAACTCGAACTGAACTGACGTCCTCGCTGATGGTCGGTGGCATTTGTATGCCGACTTGGTCGATGCCCTGCTTATTGGTCATTGTGCTGATGCTATCACTTCTACTTTCTCCTTTTCTTCTCCTTTCTCTAACTGATCAGTTAGATTAGTATTATTACAAAAGTGTAAGTTTGTTTATTTCAATAACTGCAAAGTAGTCACGCTTTGCTTTTTGGGCTAATTACAAAAAATAATGAAAAGAATTGCTATCTTTACACCATAATATATTTGGAAAGTATTGAGATCTCTAATTCCCAAACTTTATTAATTTCAAATTTTACAAATAAAATATTTACAGACCTAAAGTCAAGTCTTCAATATTTAATATCGTCGAAACTCTAACGACTAAACATTTGATATTTACATATTATAATAATATTCATCGATTGTCAAGTGGTTTGTCAAAATCTCCAATAATTTTGTAAAATAAGCCTTCAAAGTAGGTGACCAAACTTTTTACTCCAATAGTAGTAAGTAATAACGGTATGTGGATGACTAATTTGAAACTTGGAACGACTTACAGTGTATTGTGTTTTATGTATTACTACGATAGTTACTCCGATCATTTAAGAAACCTACTATTCAAATTTCACATGGAGCCTTCAAAGTGAAGAAGACAACCTTTTAACTCTTCACTAAATAGATAAATTGGCGATACATTTCAGATTCAAAAGATTTTCCATCATGATGAAATTATTGTTCATATGTTTTAATTAAATACAGCAGTAAGATGATTTTTGCCGATTTGGGCATCGATCTGGCTCCTATTCTGCCCTAAATACAATTGTCAATCTTAATTATGCACGTATTTAAATATTACACTTTTTTTATTGTATAACGATGTTATGATTACTGTATTACTGTGGATGAGTAATAATCGAGAGAATTTGTATCCTCGACAACTTGCCAAACGTAGACAGTTACTTATACTACTGTAACTCTGTTTTATTATCAGAGACACGCTTTTTCATAAATGTTTTGATTATTTATTTAAATCGTCGCCCTATTTAATATAGAAAATTATTTTATGAGAAACCTGTTTAAAGTTTACTATTTTTTTTATGAATAAGGTCAGTAAGCGAAAAAGCTAGATAATATGAGTATTAATGTAAGTTTAGAATGCAGATTACCTTTAAAAGAGCACGACCATCACTTTAAACTTAGGTTAAAAGCTTTTAATCAAAATCAGAATTTTTACAGAAGTCTATTCATTTTGCATTAAAGTTTTTCTTGCTCGTCGCACCTTCTTGCAAAGCTAATGAAATAATTAAGTAGTTGTGTACGTTGTTTACTATTTCTTTGTTATTTTGTGTTTTAAATTTGTGCAATTTTCATCTATAAACATCTATACCATTTACATATACTGCTAGGTTATCATTCGCTTTAATAAATCAGCCTATACAAACAGATTTTCACTTAAAATAATGTTTAAATTAAATTATATGATCGTTCCTTAATCCTGAGGATCAGCTTCTTATTTCTTAGTAACAGTTGCAAAATAATTACATTATCACTGGATATTTTTCATAAATAATTCCATATTTATCAAAATGTAGGTTCTTCATTGAAATTGTTCCATTTTTACATTGCTTCTTGCATATAACATGGTTAAAGGTGATTTTGCTTATTATTTTGTTACAGGGTCCGTCAGGGATACGCGGATATCCGGGATTCCCGGTTCGTTTTTGTTTAAATTTTTTTACAAATGGTGGTGGTTTATTTATTAACAAGGAAATTAATTTTTTTCAAATTTTTATGCCAATTAATATTAGTAACTTTTATTTATCTATACTGCTAACCTTTATCATCTCGATACTAACAAAATGTCATAATTTAGCAATACTTTTGTAAACAATTTAATAATCTTTTCCTTTTTTAACAGGGTCCAATAGGCTTGGATGGTCCAAAAGGAGATACGGTGAGTCTTATACCTTACATAGTTATTACAGAATATTACTGTTATGCAGTTAAATTATTCTATTTTTATCTTATCATACAAACTAGTTATTGGTGGAAAAGTTAAAGTTCTCAAGTACACTGTGTCCCATTTTGGTTGGAATAGTAGGGTATCTCGTTTGCGAGAAGATTGAAAGATGCGGTTTTAGCGTCCGTGTTCTACTTTTCGTGAAACGAAAGATGCCACAAACAGAATTGTCATAGTTCTCTTAGTATTTGAGATACAGGGCGAAATTCAAAATTTGCATATTTTGAGCATCCCCCGTAACTGCTTTGCCTTGTAATTTATCGAAATGGCGAACGATGGGTTTTATACAGCATTTTACGTAGAATTTAGTGGCATGCATAGTTTTCCCCACAAAGAGTCATTTTCCTCGCAATAAATTAAAGTTTTGTTTTTTTAAATCAATCGCCCTGTATATTTTTTATTATATAATAGAGCTTACTCGCAGCTTTCAAAAAATTTCGTGGCACTTCTTTGTATTATTAACCTCAAAAATGAATGTTAATTTAATATTTTGAGTATTAAAAAAGGGTTACTAGATTCTTACTGCTTTATTATAATTATAAACATGTAAATACGCGATTATAACAAATCTAAGGACTTTTACGCAGAAAAAGGTATTCAAACTGGGAATTTTTTTTAATTGGGTAGATTTCATGTTACAGCTTCAAAAAAAATATCAATGGCAATAAAACTTATAAAGAATACTTTATATCTAAATTTGTAAGTAGGCTGAACCTAGTCTAATCTAAACGTAATTGACTAGTCAAGTCTGACTAAAATTATTTTTGTGCAACAATCATATTGTTCGTTCATTGCGCAAAATATGGCAGAAAATCAATATTTTGAACACTATGACATGCTGATTTGCTTTGGTCAGAGTAATAAATACGCATTGTAACAGGTAAATATAGTTTCCTTGGTATTAATTTTGATAATTATGTAACTTTACATCTATGTAGGTTTCCAGAACGAAGACAACCTAGGAAAATCACGTTTTATAAATTAAAAAGAAATTTAATTAATTATGAATCATTTTCTAAACCCAGGTCAAAAAAATATAATAAATAAAATCTAGAGAATGATCAGGTTACCGTTTTAGTCAGTGTGGAGGGTAATCCTATAAGTTCTTGCAGAACTATAGAAAGTAGTATTGGAGTTTCGAAAATGAGAATCCAAAGAACACTTCGCCACCATAAATATAAAAAATATAAATTTAGGCTTGTTCAACATCTACATCCGGGCGAGGCTGAAACATGTTAAATATAGTACCCAATTTGGGAAGAAATGTCATATGGTCAGACGAGGCACATTGTAGCAATTCAGGTGTCAAGAAAATAAACGCCAAATATTCCCCCAAAGACAACAAGGACGACTGGACTAAACGTCTCCTGCTTTATATTATGATCAAAAATAAAATTTTACATTTTGGAAGGGAACTTGTCCGCTCCTAGATATTTGGACATTTTAAAAACGGTAATAGATGGGTTGGCACTAATGGGCCGATGAGATGGCCTCCTAGGTCTCCGGACTTGTGAGTCTTAGATTTTTTATGGGGTTACTTGCAAAATAAAATATACCAAACTCAATATGATAACATTGAACAAATGCAGTTAGAGAAGCTTTCAGACATTTACAAGATCACCCTATTATTGTGTTTAATGCTATAGAACGAAAAGAGTGTGTGAAGCATGTATGTCAGTTCGAACATCTCTTTTAGTAATTTATATTAGGCTTGTAAAGTTGTAAGTGCTATGTTTAGTTTTTAATTTTGTGTTTTTGCATAAAACTCCCTTAACCCTGTTTTTTCATGGCCAACTATATCATCAAAATGTTAAATTAACGTAACATTCATTTTTCAGGTCAATAATGCAAAAGAAGTGCCACACGATTATATATTTTTTAAAAGTTGAGAGTAAGCTCTATTATATAATAAAAAATACACAGGTTGTTCCATTAAAAAAACTAAACTTTGGTTTATTGCGAAGAAACTGACTTTTCGTGGGGAAAACTATGCACGCCACTAAATTCTACGAAAAACTCTGTATAAAACCCACTTTTCACCATTTCGATAAATTAAAAGGCAAAGCAGTTCCGAGGGGTGCTTAAAATGTGCAAATTTAGATTTTCGCCCTGTATCTCAAATACTAATAGGACTATGACAGTTCTGTTTGTGGCATCTTTCGTTTCACGAAAAAGTAGAACAGGGTCGCGAAAACCGCATCTTTCTATCTTTGCTCGCAAGCGAGATACCCCACAATTTCAACCAAAATGCGACACAGTGTGCAGTAAATAATATTAGAAGTTTAAGAAATGTTATAGTTAAATAATAGTAAATTAAGTTGTAAAATTAAGATGCACCGTTCTTAATATCTGTCGTTTATTTTGTAGGGAAAACCAGGTGACAAAGGTCAAAAGGGTGAAATTGGAAATCCTGGATTTGACGTCTTTTCTGCAGTTAAGGTAATAGTAACATTTAAACCGTTCATAGCTCTAAGTAAAATTGAAATGCGTTTTGCTATTAAAATACATTTTTTCGTTGCACAGTCAACAAAATCTAATTCAATTTTAGTAATCATTTGTAAATGTGTACGTGTAATTCTTTTCAATTGCTTTGACAACGAAAACCCATGTAAAGCTGCATTTAATTGTTACCACGTACTCAGATATTACTAGCAAAATAACCAGGCTTCGCAACGGGATGGTATGCCAACAGACACTAATGGAAATCTAATGAACTTCAAAGATCCCCAAGATGCTTGTGCTATAAATCTCAAGGAACCCAACAATCCTTATTTCACTGAATATCCTCCATCTTGGCACTTCCCTGAACTGAATTCGAAAATTCCACAATGAGTAAGAGTAAAACGCTGCTTAGTTTGATTCCCAACATGATATCTTATAATATTTTTAACTTTCAACCCTTAAAACTACTCTCGAGGGATGATTAATTTCAAAAATGCGTTTCCCTTGTTTTTGTAAGCTATTTTCCATCCAAGTGGTATTCCATACGATATACTTGGTTCAGAAAACTGAATTTGCTTCCTTGTTCATCTCTCTCCTTTCTGTCCGTTAGGGGAGGGTTGTTATTTCTTAAGGAACATATAAATATCAATTTTCGTGTTTCTGGGCTTAACGGCTTTTAAGATATCCACTTTGTTTAAACAGTTCATCCCCTTTTGGAACCTAATTTCACCCCCTGAGGTAAGATTTTAAAAAACGGCGAAACATATGTAATGGGTCAGTTCGCTTATTAATGAGAATTGATTCCGCGATTTTCAGATGTCCAGCTGCCCGGGTTTACCAAAATGCCTATTTCCTCAACCCGTAACTTCTATCCCGTAGGGAATTTAGTTTCAGAAAATCCTTCTTTAGTGTGCGCCTTTATGCTAAGGAGTGCATGTTACGCAAAGTTGAAGTTCCTAGGCCTAACAGTCTGACCTGGGCGTTGATTGATGGGTCAGTCAGTCAGTGAGTGAGTGAGTGAGTGAGGACAAAACCTGTTATTAATATAGATTAAGATTTTTTAGTGCTTTAAACACTAGGTTTAATGTGTTTTTTAACCATACGAGGGGTTTTTGATAGAAGCGTGACATCTGGCTAGATGGCGTTGATATCGGTAAAACGAAAATTATAACATACACTATAAACTTTAAGACGCATAACCACCAAATTTCATGCCAACCTGTGGAATATTCACATTTGACATAAAACAAGTCGTGTTATTTCGTGAATATGGAAAAACGCGAATTTCGTGTATTAATCAAACATTATTTTTTATGCAGAAAAACAGCAAGAAATTGATCTTTCAAAACGACAACGCCTTGTCTCATTCGTTTGTCATTGCGACTGCTAAATTGGTAAAATTACACTATGGAGTGTTTTTTCGTCTAGCATGCTCTCCAAATCTGGGCTCCTTTTTGTTTCCGGATTTGAAAAAGTCGCTCGCAGGAAAACAATTCACAATAAATGAAGACGTTATTGCTGGAGCGAAAGCCTATTTTGACGAGTTGTCAAAAGAATATTTTTCGGATGTCTTAAAGAAATTGGAGAGTCGTTGGGCTAAGTATGTAGCACTCGAAGGTAATTATATTGAAAAGTAATAAAAAAAATTACGCTAAACCTGTGTTTAGTTGAGATGTCACGCTTTCATCAAATACCCGTTATTTACTTTACCAATTTAAGGAAATCACAATAAATGAATCGGTACCAACCAAAGGTACGGTCTGTATACTTTGATTCCTTTTAAGACAAGTTTGTTTCTACAAAGCAGTTAACCTCATAAGGTCTTTACGTATTGTACTGCCAGTTTGGTAGCATTTGATACCACTTACACGTCGCTTGAGGTTCAGCTTATCATCAGTTGTTGTATATGATCTTCACCAAAAATAGCGCGTAATATATCCTCCAAAAGTTTTTAAACCACTATTTAATTTACGTAGTTTCAATTATATAAGTTTAACGATTTTCTGAGTCACTCCTACGGTTTGAGGTTAGGATTTTTTTAGATCAGGTTGTTTTTGTAGCTTATACTGACTGAAGCTGTTTACAATAGACCTCATTAGTGATGATTTGACCCATTTCTAAGAACGCATAATAGAGAATTAAGGTTACTGTCCACCAAAGACATAATTAAGTATTTCGGGTGTAAATAAGTTTTTGGTTTATGTGGTAGGTGATCACTTGATGACAACCAATTATACGAACTCTTACAATTGAAGTATGGTCTTTACTGCTTTTCGCAAATTAGCACTTGAAAAGACAGAGTTGTTTCTTCTTCGTTAGTTTGAATTTACCAAGTTGAAGACATATGCCATCCTTCACAATTAGTGTTCGTAATTCATTATTCAGAATAAATGGTTATCTTATTGGAATAATCAAGTATTTATGTTTTTTTTAATACTTATACGTTTTGACAACTACAGCTACCCTAGTCTAGTAAAAAAATGAAAGACGTAAATAATAATGCGCATGGTGCAATGTGAATATACGGTTCCATCTTATGTTGCATTACAGAAGGCCATGGAAGTATAGGGAGAGTGTGGTAGCACTGTCAAAAGAACCAGAAGTTACTACTGTTATTGTGATACTATTTAGACCTTGTTTGCACGAATATCGTTGAATCTCGAGTGACCTATTTAAAAAAAGTAAATTTTAATCTTTGGACGTCTATTACCTGTATAACGCAGAAATTGTACATTCTTTACGTTGGTTATAAACTACAATATCGTGTCTTATCTAATACAATGACATGTTTTGTTAATCAAATCTATGTAAAAACTAATAAGCACGCCTTCTCCTTTTTCACTCTTCCAAAATAAAAACAGGGGAGAAATATACAGGAATTCAAGAGCGCAGTCCAATGTAAAGACTTGCTTTCGTGATAAAATTTACCTACTGCATTTTTCTCTTTCTTTTCTTGGCTATTAAACATGATGTGGAGGTATGTTTATATGCAAACTTAGTTCTTCGGTCGTAAAGTCAATAGACATCAATATGTATTCATTTAATTTAACCTATCCAGGAAATACATAGCGCTTTTTCGTAAGCAATCCAATGCGAATATTTGCTTTCGTGATGAAATTTGCTGCGTCGTTCTTTTCTTGACGGTTACGTACACATGAAAGTAAATAACCAGAAAAATGTGTCCATTTAAGTCGCAGATAAATGGAATTGACCTCAAGATTGCTGTTTTCGAACCCACGGACAGGACCTGGAGAAAACCAAATATTTAAATGTATTTTTACTGAAATTCTGATGCCAAACATCGGGGACTTATTTCAACTGCAATATATCACCAGAATAATCTGAATCCATATCACTATTTGAATCTGAATCTGATTCACGTAGTAATAACAGGTGGGATATTTTCAATCGAAAAACTTCTTCGAAAATTTGCCATATGTTTCTCCCAATCGTTTGAAACAATCTTTCCCGTATGCGAACAAACATTTTGCCACATTGTAGGGGAACGTTTGGATAAAGTCTCCAGCCATAAATCCTATGTTTCGATGGAGGTTCAAAACTGATTTGCTTATTGTAAAACTTTTTACAAGTACCCCATGTTATTTATACGACAATGGTAAGGAGGCAACCGTAAAACTTCATACTCATGCTTAATCAAAATATTATCAGCTACATAATTTTTCTCCCGTTATCCATAACCACCACACAATTATCTGGTAGTTTGGACAGCTCAGGAATCAGCTATTTAATCACCCAATTTTGAAACCCAGTTCCCATTCATAGTTTTATGATAATCCATATCCTCGTTTCGCGAATCGAGTAAATAGTCGCAGTTTTCCAAAAATCCTAAATTACACCCCGTGTGTAAAAGCGTATACTTTTTACCTTCTCTTTTAATTTTAGGTGAAGTACTTTTGATGTCAGAATTGTGCATCCTGCCTCAACTTTGCAAGTGCACACATGTTCTCAAAAACTTAATTCTGGCTACAACGACGCGTTATATTTCACATCTTCTGTCAATTGACACATTTGTGTTTGTGACCCATTAATTTCAAAAGTCTAAATAATGTCGTTGGATCCCCATCAAAATCGTTTTTACGTGATATAATTTGTCCAAAGTAAAATATTAATTTTTTAAATTAAATTGCCAGATTAGTCGCTGTAGATATTCCCAAAGGTGAAATAACAAAACTTAGATTTTCTGCGTTTACCACAATATGTGGACTTTAAATTTTGAGATCTTGCCGTTATGATGTCTTAAATAGTTCGCTGTGAAACCTAAAACCAAATACATACTTAATGTGCGCAAGAAAAAGTGATTTAAGTTCTTACGGGCTTGAAATATCTCCGACACCATTCCGATAAGTTCTCCATTACTTTTTCCCGTTACACTATTTATAAGGTGCTTATAGCGTACTTTTGACAGGACGGCGTCAAATTGCCTTTTTTCTCATTTTGGCAAATGTGAAGAAAAAAATGTCATGCAAAACAAGACGGAACAGAGTATACGTACTCCCAATAAATTACATAAAAAAAATGAAAATGTTTATTACAAACCTGATAATTATTGAACTGTACCCAAGCGTAACTTTATCCAATTAATATTGAACTTATACATGGGTTTTCATTTTTTTGCTCATTTATTTAACACAGCTTAAGCACTTAACAGTGTCTATTAATGTAAGCCACCATGCATTGGATTTTTTATCAAATCAAATATAATTTGTGTAGTACCGTTTTTTTTTTTTTTTGGAATGATATTAAAATAAGAACGGTACCATAACATCTGCTGCAAGGAAACCGGCTATCATCCCTGATTAATTAAATTTGTATATTTATTAACTATATTGTCCATACACAATTGATACTTTTCTCAGGTTGAAGATGTATTAGTCTTATTTTAATATCAGTTGCATGAAATTTCTCTTAAATGTTGTCTGTACCTTTTGGTTTTTCACTTTTATACACAAAACCAAAAATATTACAACTTTTTGCTTTGCAATAGTATAAATATAAGAATTCTATATTAACCTAATTAATTTTTACGAATAAGAAAATTATTTAAATTATTTTTTAATTTCTTTTAATTTCTAATCATTTTAGCAGACAGGACGGGTACGTATATCAGTACGTATTATTCTGCAAATTATAACATTTAAATCGTAGCGTTTCTTGACAATATTTTGTAGCCCATGATTTTAACTTATTTATTTCAGGGATTAAAAAGATCAGTAACAACTTTAAGAGGAGGTACTTTAGGATATGCGGAAATCGTTGCGGTGAAGGTGAGACCATGTCATCTTCATCACCGTAGACTTTTTATGTTTTACAGATTAACATTCTTGGTGTAGATTTTTTTTTAATATTACCTTGCCTGAAAGTTGTTATTGCTTTGTTGTAGTTGTTGTGTGTACTTTTGCATAACCCAAACTTAATATAGTTTTACTAGAAATAACGTTTGGTTTCTTTGGTATGGTACAGGGCGTAACAAGACAGGCTTACACTCAATACTCCATACCCTTAATAGTACGGGATATATGGCTGCACAATTTTTAAAGATTTTGCGTGTAAAGTTTACTTAATTTTTGCATGTGTTGTCTTTTCTAGTTTTTGTACTCACAAGTAGTTTTTATAGGGACTGCAGGAAAGTGGCCATAATATTTCTGCTGAAACTATCATCACACTAAAAGTGAGTTTTGTTTATCTCAAAATATTATTTATATTTTTTAATAAGTATTCTAAAATGAACATCATAAATTATCCTTTCATTTAGAACTACTTTGCTATTCTGATATTTTTCTTTTTATTAAAATTTACTTTATAGTTCTAAAAACACCTGTTTCGTCTTAAAATACTGTAAGTCGTTCTTTAAATCATTAGTTCTTAAGCATGTTCTAACATTGTGATTGTTTCAATAAGCGTTTTACCTAAATGTTTATCGAATCATGAATGGTTGTTTGAATTAATCAATAATTGTTTGGTAATTGGCATGTTAAAGTGGTCTATTAATATCATAATCTAACGTTATATTTAATAGCACTTGAGGTAAATTCTTCGAAATTGTAGGGTGAACCGGGTGAACCAGGCCCGCCCGGACCAGCTGGACCTCAAGGACCAGAAGGTTTACCAGGTCATGATGGTCGACAAGGAATTCCTGGCGAACCTGGCCCTGCCGGTGATCGAGGAGAACCAGGTCCGATTGGGCCAGTAGGGCCTCCTGGAATGGATGGAATTGGCGGACCAAAGGTATCTATACCAACGAATTTCCAGTTATGGAGCATTCACATGAATTTGTGGTAATCTATACACTAATTTCTTTTTGTAGTATATAATATGCATAATTTGTTTCTTCAAAGTATATCTTGACGTGAAATTCAATTGAATGCTTCATACATGTATTTGATTATCATGCATTTTAGTCATTTTCATTTATAATTAAGGGAAACAAAGGAATTAAGGGAGTGTATGGTTTTATGGGAGCACCAGGCTACCCTGGACTACCCGGACATATGGGCTTACCTGTGAGAATACAGTTTAATTGATTAACCATTATAACGTAATTTAATGAAATTTCAATTAAGTAATATTCTTTTTTGTTATAATGGGTTTGTAATAGGGAATTCCCGGTAGGAACGGCACAAAGGGAGAGTCTGGTTTAAAAGTAAGTGAATTGAATATTCAGTGGGGTTAAACCTTAATGGTATCCTATATTTGATTCTATAATCCTTAATCTAACTTAGAAACTCTTCTTTTTAGTAAAACAAAATAACGTTCTCATAGCACGATTTTAAATTAACTAGGTTATAACGTTGGGTTGCTTGCATTTGAAGACTAGCAAGATCACATTGTGGATATTCAAAAAAAAATTTTCTATCACGGAATATGTTTAACATGCTTTTTCTGGTAACTGGTTTGTCATTTGACGATGGTTTAACATATCAAAGAAATTTTAAACAATTCACTTTGTACAAACTTAAGTGCATAAAATATTTTTGTGCACCATTTTACTTCCTCACTTTAGGAACAAACTCACTTTTAATTATTTTTTTCACTCCCAAGCGATTAAAAGTAACAAAAACACAAATAAAACCAACCATCTATTTTAATTAGCTAAACTACAAACAAGGGAAGCCAGGATATCTATGAAAAATCAAAAAGAGGAAAATATTTTGATTAAAATTGACACTAATATCAATTACTGCTATTTGAAATAGTACATTATATATCAAACGAGGGAAATGCATCATTTTTCCAGTAGTGGAATTTGTGTATTCCGATGGCGGACCCCAAGAGGTAAAATGCACCAAGTAATCATAGAATTTTGCCCCGGAGGTGTATATAGTGCGGCTCACAGAACCCCCCCCCCCCCTTCAATATTTTCTGAACCGTTTAAGAAAAAAAATTGAAATTTGCCGCACAAAAATTATACTAAAAATAGTATGTTTTGGTGAATTTATCATCTCATCATCAGCCCTTAACGAATACTAACTAATCCCCAAGTTTCACTTTTTTAATATTGTCGAAAACAAAATGGCGGCGGATTAAAGTTTAAACGCTCGGTCCATGATTTTCTTGAATTTTTTAAAATAAAAAAAAAGAAAATCTTTATTTTAAAATTATTGTTATTAATGTTAAGTATTATTATAAGGCGAATTCGAACCTGAAAATAAGCCAATGGCAACACTCATTATACACTAGAAATAGTAGGTATGGAAATTAATTTTCATTTTTTTTAAGAGAAGTCAATGTTTGTTTCAATCAGTCGAGGGAAAACTTCAAAAGTTCTAACCACAAATGTCACAAAACAAAGGTTTGATGCAAAACCTGTATTAAACGAAAAAAGACATTTGTGGAGACTTATCTACTTTTTAATTTATGAGGTGTTCAAAGTGATTACTCTCTACTAATAGGCAATAATAAAGTCTAGCATTAATCTCTGCTCGCACATTACAGAACGTATCAAAGTTAATATTTTGGCAAATGTTGGTAATTCTTTCTCTAATTCCGCGATCGATTCAACTTCTGTGGAATACACCTTTTGTTTTAGATAACCCCATAAGAAAAAGTGTAATGGTGATAAGTCGGGGGATTCTAGCAGGCCACTCAATTGGACCTCGGCGTCCTATCCAACGATCCTGGTACACTTGATCTAGATATTCCCTTACTGGTCTGCTATAGTGGCCAGGAGCACCATCTTGTTGAAAAACTATATCCACATCAAATTCATGAGGGTTATCTTCTGCTATTTGAACAATCATTGGGTCGATCGTAGTTTCCAGCATATTTAAATAGATATGTCCTGTTAGATTTTCGTCAATAAACAAGGGACCTACAATGTGATTTCTCAGTATTCCAGCCCAAACGTTTATTTTTTGAGGGTATTGGGTACGAGTTTCCTAGAATACATGCGGATTCGTATCACTCCAATACCGAACGTTCTGTCTATGAACATTTCCATTCAAGAAAAAAGTACACTCGTCACTAAAACAAATATTCTGCAGGTAAGTTGGGTGCCTTTCTAAGTTGGCGGTCATTATTTCGCAAAATTGTACTCTTCTATCAGGATCATCTTCGGTCAATTAATGCAGCATTTGAATTTTATAAGGATGGAATTTGTTTTTTCTCAATACCCTTTTCACTGTCGCTGAAGATACACCAAAATTTTCCGCAACAGTTCGCGTAGATGTTGTGGGATTTACAACCATTTCGGCAATTATGTCAACTTGTGTGTCTTCAGGATTGCGCACATGGCCAAGAGGTTTTTCAGTATTTATAGAGCCAATCCTATAAAATTTATTTACCAATTCTCGCAGATACTTCCTACATATAGGGCGATTAGGAAACCGTTCATTAAATACTCTCACTGCTTCATAATAATTTCGACTTGCACCATAAACGAGAATAGCTTCTACTTTTTCTTGCACAGGCCGAAAATTAACCATTTTCACTTTTCTGATTTGCCAAAAGCAGATATAAGAACAAAAATATTTGTTTAAATGTCAATAAAACAACTTCTAAAAAACTGACGTCTATACAATTTGTTTACAAGTTTTCTTTTGTTTAACACCAGGTGACTGGATTGAAAATTTAATTTTTGACAAAAATTACATTCGCAAAGTAATAGTATAGGAGCTGTGGTCACTTTTTGTTTGTTTTTTACTGGTCGTTTAAACTTTAACCCGCCGCCATTTTGTTTTTGGCAATATTAAAATAGTGAAACTAGGGGATTAGTTAGTATTCGTTAAGAACATTCATTTGATGCACCGCACAACCCCTATTTCTATTAAAAAAAAATTCAATATGGCGCCCAGCCGCCATATTGGACTCTACTGACATGTCAAATTCACCAAAACATACTATTTTTAGTATAATTTTTGTGTGGCAGTTTTCAAATTTTTTTCTTAAACGGTTCAGAAAATATTGTAGGGGGGGACTTCTGTGAGCCGCACAGTATACTAATTTGTGCACTCGCGCAAGTGCATGTGAATACGCGTGTGTGCTTGTATGCGTAGGTGTTAGCGTGCGCAGGCCACTGCGCCTGTGTAGGCGGGGGGTAAGGTGCGTGGTGAACGGTGAACGGTAGTAGCACCGGTATGTCGGGACGGTGTCCCCTTATACCTTCATCGTAGCGTTTCGCATGGATTGTGGATGTGCGGCTATGTTTTGCGGCGTGGTTTCTTCCTCTGTGGGATTTATTGTCTGTCTGCTCTTAGCGCCTTTATAATTTTAAGCGCTAAGGCAACGTCGTCATGTTCGGGAGGGTTGTTGTTCTCTTGTGAGTTACCTGGCGCGATTGTGGCGTATCTGATGCTGCTGACTGGCCTTGAGTGTTGCCTGATGGTGGTTTCTTCAGCCTTGGTGTTGGTGGTGTTACTCGGGTGCGCGAAGCATCCTCTGTAGTTCGCCGTGTGGTTGCCATTGCAGTTGCAACATTTAGCATTTCCGTCCTCGCGTGTGAGGGTGCAATCTCTTGTGTGGTGCGGCTCCGCGCACTTCACGCATCTAGGAGTAGCGTGACAGCCGTTGGTGGCGTATCCGTAACGTTGACAATTGTGGCATTGTCCAATTCCATATTTGGTATGGGATGTTTCGATGCGGACCCTTAGGTAGCCGATGCTGGTTAAGTTGTAAATGTCGGTCGCAACTTCATTTCTTTCGAGGTGAGCGAGGAACATTGATGTTCTCCTGCGCTCAGGGCCGGTGTGAATGCAGGTCAGTTTTTGAACCGCGTAACCCATGTTTGTTAGGCTGTTTTTAATGACCTCGATTACTTCGTTATCTTGTGGTATGCCTTTTATAACTACCTTTGGTGGTTTTGCCGCTTCTAACGCGTATACGTTGAATTGGATTACGGTGTTATCTAACGCTTTTGTTGCGTTACGATAATCTTCGGAAGTCTTCAGTTCTATTTTAATGCCAGTTCTGGTTGTGCATGTCGATTTGGGTTGGATGTCGACACCGCTAAGTTTCGATAACGCTGTCGAATAGTCTGCTTCCCGGTGAAGAATTAGCGGGCGGACTCGTTCACCCTTTTCTTTCGGGGGGTTCGGT
This sequence comes from Vesta saturnalis, assembly GCA_036346205.1. Taxonomy (NCBI): domain Eukaryota; kingdom Metazoa; phylum Arthropoda; class Insecta; order Coleoptera; family Lampyridae; genus Vesta; species Vesta saturnalis. The sequence goes on along the minus strand of JARFJB010001349.1, from coordinate 860,819 downwards.
TCCAGCGTTTCTTCGTCGGTGCGTGCGCGTTTTTTATTTGATTTTTTGGCGACGGTTTTGAAGCCCTCGTCGGGGAGGACTTCGACTTCAGCGTCTGAGGTGTCGACGTTTGTTGGTGGGGACATATTTTCCTCCATTTTGATTTCGGTTATTTGTTCGATCGATGTTGGATCCGGTTTTGGTCCGGGTCGTTTTTTCTTTTTGCGACGCTGCGGGTTATCTTAATTAGTTGCTGCGGGAGTCGCAACCGGGGCTGGATCTGCTGCTGCGGCCTGTGCTGCATTCAGGTCCCGTATCAGGTCTTCAATCGTTTTATGCATGTTTTCATCCCGTTCTTCTAGAGTTTTAATTCTAGCTTCAAGGAATTTATTTTGAGATTGCAGAGATTCTATTTTCATGTTGGCTGTTTCAAGGAGCACGCTTTTTAGGGACTCATTGAGGTCGTAATCGCACCAGTCTTCATCGCTCATTTTGTAGCCGGATTTGCGTGGTGAAAACTATACAAACCCGGTACAAAACCCGGTACGTAAGGTTCTTTAAGTAAATTTGCTCCGAGGAGCGCGCGCGCGAAATATTATTATGTAGTTTCTCACTAGGCATGAGTGCTTCGTTCAAACACTAGCATAAGCCGAGGTGCGTGTTGCGTGTGTGTGTGGGGTGCTTGTTTGTGGGCGGGGGAAAGTGCGTGAGGGTTTGCGTGTACATGTATGTGCGCCTATTCCTGTTGCGTGCGCGTGCATGAGTGCGTGGCGCGTGCGTACACACCGCGACATAGGATAGGGAAGTAGAACGACGCGGCTCTCTGTAGACTTGCATAGCGGCTGCTTAAGCCGGGCGTTAGACTGCCGACTGCCGACAGTTCACCTCGATCGAATCGTGTTGCAATTTTCAATTTACACTTATAAATCTTAAGTTTGTACAATGGTTTTAATTTCGGCTGGTTAAAATGGGAAAGTTGTGCGTGCGTTGCTGCGTGTTGAGTGCGTGGATGTTGCGTGCGTAAAATACCAAAAGAACAATTATCACACTGACAACGGATGGTGCGTGCGTGGTTTGAGTGAGTGAGTGGTGAAGATTTGAGAAGTGAGGGATTATTCAGTTAGTGAAACCAGATCTAGATGGAGTAAGTGGTGAATTGTTTTCTAAATTTAAGCAAGCAAATTAGGAATGGTTAGGTAGATTAATACATTTATTGCAGTTCCGTAGTATGCCTTGGGTGGTTCGTGCCCTATCGCGTGATAGTACCAAAGCTATTGCGGGGTGGTGCGTCGAGTGCGTATTACGGCTTTGAGCGGACTCAATGGTTACGTCTCTCATAACGACTATCGCGGTGGGCGTGATTGGGTGGTGGGTGGCGGTGCGTGGATACGCGCGTGTGGCTCGTGCGGGCGTGCGTGCGTGCGTGTGCTGCGTGCGTGTGGTATTGGGTGTGTTTACGTGTGTGTCGTAAGTGCATATGTGTGTGTATATGCTGGTGTTTGAGAAATGTCCTAAAGATCTGTAGAATGTGGTGTGTAGTGTTCATGCGAATACGTTAGTTATATTTAGAAAATATATATCTGTGTTGAAAAAATTTATTTTACATGTGTGTCTTTATGAGTTTGTAATGTGAGAAATAGTCTAAAAGTTAGTTATGGTTGAAATGTGTAAAGTGTATTGTGTATTGTATAGAAGCGGGTGGCCTGTGGAATGTTTTCAAGTTGCATCTGTATGTCTGTGTACCCTATTGTGAGTGCAATGTTCTCTGCGTGCGTGTGTGTGTTTGTGTGCCTTGTGTACGTGTCGGTGCGTAAAGTGCGTGTGCTTGTGCGTGTGCGTGTGCGTGTGCGTGTGGGTGCATGGGTGCATGTGTGAGTTCAGTAAAAATACCGACGTATAGATCTTAAATATATCGCGTAATTTGTGACGAAGAAATTCCTAAAGTAGAATTTAAGAGTGTTGAATTTTTTCAATGTCTGAATACGATTAAATTTATACGAAAATATATAATCATATTTTAAAAAAAAAATTTATTTTACATAACTTTTCTTTATGAAGCTTCTTAATACTAAGCAAAATAAGTCTAAAAATTAATTAAATAGGATTGAAACTCATTAAACTGTATTGTCGATATTTTATAGAAGCGGGTGGCCTTGGAATGTTTTTCAAGTTTGCATCTGTATGTCTATTAACCTCTATTTGACATGAAGTTTTAAACGTTCATCTGACATAGATTATTGTTGTTGTTTTTACAATGTTGCCTATTTTGGTTATGAACGTATTAAAAAGGGCCTTGGAATGTTTTTAAGTTTGCATCTGTATGTCTATTAACCTCTATTTGACATGAAGTTTTAAACGTTCATCTGACATAGATTATTGTTGTTGTTTTTACAATGTTGCCTATTTTGGTTATGAACGTACTAAAAAAGTGGTTGTATAATGATCCTAAAAAAATTATTATTATTAAAATTATTTCATTTCTTTTAATTTCCACTTTATAGGTTGGAAGGTCGTGTGTTGTTCCACATCTGATATTTTTAATTTGTAGTTTTTCATGTTGGTCATGTCTTCAAGACTTCTCAGCTGCGTGCGTATAATAATCATATCTTCACTGGGTTAATTAAAACCACCTTTTGTTTTGGTAGATTAGTGAATTTCAGAAATTTTTTATTTCCGTACAGTTGAGAAACACAATCTTCACATTTTAGTTTACGTACTACGTTATAGATTACAAATCCACCAATACTCTCGTATGTTTAATAATTTCGAATGTTTATCATTAGTAAAATTTTTGATGAACTGCATCTTTACCTTCAGTATGTGTCTGAACGATGAGGAACTGATTTATTTGTACGGAGGCTATGTTGTTTTAATGAATATATAAATTTGCTCCAACGGTAGAGTTTCCTGTTTCATGATCTGTAATTTCGGAATAAATAAATTTTTTTTCTAAATGCTGAAGTTAACTGTATTGAGAAACACGGTTCAAAGAAAGTCTATTGCTACAATTTATTGACTTAATACAAATAGGGAATGTATTAGCAGACCGTGAACTGTGTAACACTTCCAAGTAAAAATGAATTCATACAATGGCTGTTTAAGGGCAATTGTGCTGATTGAAAGTAACTAATAAACCACAATAAACAAGTCGCAAGTAGTGGAAATAAATTTTTCTTTCGCCATTACTATACATAATTAAAATACTTAGCTTTAAGTTTTTTAAATGGAGTATTTATATATCTATATTTTATGTAAATCTATACGTTTCGATAAGAATCACAGTTATTGTCCTCAGTAAGTGGTAATATCTATTGACTGAGGACTAATTATAACTGTTGTCGAAACGTACAGATTTATATAAGATATAAATGTAAAAATACACCATCTAAAAAGCCAAAAGCTAAGTATTTGAAATGTTTTGTTGTCATTGTAATAGAGGGTTTACCTTCGTAATTAATGATCATGAGTTATAATAACTACTTCCCGCTAATGAAGTTGATCACTTGTCTATTATGAAAATTGCAAAAAAATAGTGTTTAATGGGGTTCCACAAAAATGTAACGATATTTATGAGTCCATCTTAGACCAATGGGGACTAAGCAATTACAAAAATTCATTTAGACTAGACATATTTGTTTGATGGAATATTTTGTCGTCATTTTTTGTTGATGATGGAATAGAAGATTAAGTTTCGCCCTGTTAGATTTGGACTCTGCAAATTTGTTATTTATAAAATTTAGTCCCCGCTTGAAATTTAAATACGCAACATAACAAACAAAATGCACCCACGTACCGCATAAAATTAAAAAACGATAAGCGATAATTATTAACGGTAGAATGCTGATGATGATAGCTTAACTATTGAAACGCGTTCGGTATTTTTCTAATTTTGTGTGGTACGTAGGTGTTTTGTTTGTTACAGATCATGTCACAGATCCAGTGTTACAGATTTTTCAAACAGAACATACTTAAATTGGAACAAGAAGGAGCCGTAGCGGGTATTATAATGTTATTACTGAGTTATTACCCACAAGGAACTGTATACTAAATACGAACATATATACTAAGCACAAATACCTTGCAGACAACATCTCTAACTTGTGTGACTATTATAAATAGCCATTATTGTACTTGGAATCAGCCGGTCTATTAGTAGCTGCAGATTATTTAATAGTCAAAGACATACTACACATTAATGCCAAGTGTTTTGTTTTTCTGCATTTATCGCACTAAAATTCATTAACAGCTATAATGCGGATAAACTCGTCCAAATCCTAACATCTAATGGATTTAGATTAATAAAGTAACTAGTTTCGAAATTCATTAGAAAACAGTTTTATATCCATTACATTATTAGGGCATGGAACAAGTTTAAAATTAAAATTATGTGCTCTGGATTAGGCTCACATTCCTGAAAATCTATGAGGTGTCATTTATCCTTGCAAAAAAACAAAGCATCTGGTCCAGATCAACTTATAAGTGGAATGGCCAACTTTACTTTCATTTTCTGTCGTACAAGATTTACATATTGTTCTCTCAGTTTGTTGCCATCATTCTCCTGTAGCTTATGCTAATTTATAACAAAATCAAATCTGATATATTCACCATTGGCATTTATAAAGACTTTTTTTATGCAAAGCAATTTTTAATTAACTTTATCATGTGCACTGGATGAAGATATAGAATTGTCAGTCATAAAAAGTAAATTTTTTCATGTTATTCTGATTAAATAAGTAACACAAACTGAAAGTCGTGGCTCATCCATCAAAAGTTATACTGACGACGGTTATTTTAATGTATTTTAAAAAAATTAATCCTTGCTTGATTAGGTGCTGTTCGCTGTTAATTGTATTAATAAAAAAGTACCTTAATGATATTTTCTAGCTTTCATTGATGCATACCAGCACGAATACCAACGCTTTCTTAGCGAAGTTCATGCCATCACTATTTAAATCATTGTCCCAGGTTACATAGTCATAGTATTTACGGTTGCTGTACTCTTAAGTGTTTCCGAATTGAAATTTCGTCAAAACAAGAGAAAATATAAGTGACATCCGAACTTTGGATTTAAAAATTTTACATCTCCATTTGAGAAACCTGGTTCAGTATCAATTGAAATACATGTTTCAATGACTATAACTTAGTCAGAATGTCAATGCTATTTAGTCCTGAAATAAATAACTAATTAACTACACTTCAGCTCTTGTAAATGTACATTATTTTCTTTCAATCCTTCACTTGTTGTATTTAATCCAAGATTAACAACCTATGCTAGTCCTATGGAGTTATGTAGGAGAACCAACGTATCACTTGTGAACTGCATAAAGTATATATATATATATATATATATATATATATATATATATATATATATATATATAACATAAAAATTAAAATACCAGCATTTATCTGATTTGAATTAAAAATTATATATATCTATATCTATATATATATAATATATATATAAAAAAAAAAATATATATTTTCTAATGGAACTAACCATTATTGCCTTGGAAGTGGACAAAGCTTCACTATTGGTCGAACATAAACAGTATTTTTGGTTTTAACCGATGCAACACGAACTACATTATCTTTTCCTGGATATACCCTTTTAACTGTACCCAAGGGCCATTGTAATTGTGGTATATTGTTTTGCGTAATTATAACTATTGTTCCTACCTTTATAGGCTTGGTATCCTTATTCCATTTTTGACGAACTTATAAGGATGTTAGATATTCCACATGCCAGCGTTTCTAAAATGACTGGACAATCGCATCTAGGAGTTTATGTCTATTTAATAGGCTACTTCGTTCGTTTTGGGCGTTATCAGCAGGCAAACTCACTAGTGGCGCACTGCATAAAAAAAGGGCTGGCGTCTAAGCGATAGAGGATCGCCTGGATCGTCACTTAATATACATAAAGGGTGAGAGTTAAGTAAAGCCTAGATTTGAGTTAATATCGTAAGAAACTCTTCATAGCTCAAAATTTGTTGCCCTATAGATCATTTTAAGTAAGTTTTTGCTGTTTTTATACTGGCCTCCCAAAGTCCACCCGTATGGGGAGCAGAAGGGGGATTGAACTTCCAACTGATTTTATTATTATTTAATTCTCTTTGTAAAGCATGTTTATAAGCGTTGGAATTGAGTAAGCCATAAATTTCATTAAATCGGGTCCTTGCGAAAGCAAAATTAGTACCGCGATCACTATATAGAGTGGAACATGTACCTCGTCGTGCTATAAATCATTTGAAGGCTGAAATAAAGTCATCGGATGATAAATTGGAAGCGAGTTCTAGATGAACTGCCTTGGTTACGAGACATAAATAAACAGACATATGCCTTTTGTCATTTTATACAACGTCTACTGGAAACACTGATATCATAAGCACAAGTGTAATCAACACCAGTATCTAAAAACGCTTTTGGTTGATTAACTCTGGCAGGTGGCAATCAGACATTAGAGGAGAAACAGATTTAGGATTTAACTTAAAACAGTGGTTACAATTCCAAATACAACGACCAATGAAGTGATTGTAGTAAATGAGCACCAGTATGAAGATATCTTTTATGATTGAAATCTATAAGCAAATGAACAACGGGATCAGATTTTGGAAGTAGGATAGGATGTCTTTTTTCAATACTAATTTTAGAATTCGCAAGTCGACCTCTAAGTCGTATTATTTTATCGGTCATGAATGGACGTAATTTTTTCAAAGATGAACGTTCAAAATTTTCGTTTTGTGATAGTAAGTCGTACTCGAGTTCGAAATGTTTTTTTCTGAACGTCTCTAATTAAATATATTTCGGCTCTATCTAAATGGGAAGTAATTTCATAAAACGTACAGTAGCGTATAAAGGTCTATGGTGAAAAGTAGTTAATGAGGCGATTTTATTTTTACAAAGGTACAGTAATTTAATTCGCCTACAGTAAGATCTTTTTCACCAACAATGCGCCATTCTTGGGTATCCAATAACAAACAACTCGAACCGTAAAACCAGGAGAGTTAAACCACTGGAGGCGCAATCTGCTATATTATATTTACCAGGAATAACAAGCCAATGACTACGATCGATCTTATTGCAAATTTTAGAAGTCATGTTGGAAATGTAGATATCCCGTTTATTGGAATCAAATCAAATCAAAAGTTATCATTGAACCCGAAAGTGCGTATATTTTATTAAAACGCTTAGGGAAGATTTGGGTCACGGACTCATTAATTTGGCAAGCAAAACTACTGCACACAATTCCAATCTAGGCAACGTTTGTTTTGGAGATACTCTTGATTGTGCCATCAGGAAGGCTACCTTTATTCGGTTATCGGAGTGAATTGTTCGCACATAGAATACGCAACCATACGCAGCTGGATTAGCGTCACACACGTCTATTAAATCGAATGTTTCCCCAGATAAAACAAACAAATGGCGCGGTATGGCAATACTGTTTAAAAGGTCTAATTCATTTTGAAACTTAAAGTAACAATCCTTGATTGTTTGAGATATTGACTGATCCCATTCCCATTTATATTCCCACAAACTTCTGATAAGTAATTTTACATATAAGGTGACAGGAGCTAGGACATCTAAAGGATTAAATATTCTTGCGATAAGTGTGGCTGTTACTGCCACAGAATTTAATCGAAATTGTAAAGGAAGGCTTACCAATTCATTTAGCGACCCGAACACTAGATTGAATTTAATGATCGAGAATTATCTACGGTACACATGCTATCATCAAAAACTACGCGACATGGAGTGATGAGGAATAAAATATGATGGAAGGTTTAAATGTTCCCTTGGAACTATCGACGTGGTTTTTATCCAGGTGTTCTTGCGTAATGGCGTAGAAAGTGATCCTTAGATTGTGCGTTTTTTTGAAGGCGCCTTTCTAATGGACCTAATCTTTTTTCGGCTAAGGTATAGGGATCACCTAAATTAGAAGGACCTCCCTTAAAGGGCTGACCTATTGAGTAACGACCAGTAGAATCCCGACAATAGGTTTGTAGATATGAAATCTCACAAATTTCATTCTCTGTGGCAATGGTGAGAGGATTATGATTAATGGTGTGGAATTCATTAAGGTTCGATTTTAAGGAAAGGAAATTATGACCCAAATTTTTAAATTTGGTGGACGGTAACGTTGGTATTGGTCCAATTATAATATAACCAATGACAGTGTCAAATGCAGTAGATGTGTTCACAGAACCGGTTATTTTACGCGTAGGTACCTATTATATCACCAAATACGGAAGCCCCATCCGCTACACCTGGTGTTTGGAAGGTGGGATCAGCTAAAGGGATATTGTTTAAATAATCTAGACATGAAACATCCACTAAGCCATCAGGTAAATTGTTAGTAATCTTATCTAACATAAAGAGTAATGAATATTTGAATTCTGGATTTATTCTAGATTGGATTACCGTTTTAGTCTTCCCTGGAACTAATTTGCTTACGCGACCTATTCCCATAATACTGGAAACAAATTTTGAAGACAATAAACATAGTCCTTTGCAGCAATCATTGGTTATCATATTAGTCATGGATCCATTATCAATACACAAAGCATGCGCTTGAATAGTCGATGTGGGTGGGTTATTTTCAAAACCAATATTTAGATTTGTAGGAAATTGATTATTATTATTACCTGCAGTTCGATGTAGGAGCGCATGGTGTTTGAATATACAGATTGTGCAAGAATAGGAAGAAAGACAAAGAATAACCTTATGCTTGTCAGAAAAACAATTTATGCATAAATTATTATCGTTTATTAAACGAAACCTTTGTTCAGGATCTGAATATTTAAGTGACCTGAACTCTAATAGTAAATGGAAATCCTTTTGACACCAAACGCATTTTCTATTATTAATCGAAGAATAATATCCTGATGATTTAATATGTATATTGTTGGCGAAATTGGTCGTGCACTGTTTTTCAGGCCTTACAATTAATTTTACTTTGATGTTTTACGAATTTAGTCAACTCATTGTAAGTGGGTAGTTCTTTATCCAGGCGTATTAGTTCACACGCGTTTACAGTTTCTTGCGATAATTTAGACATCGCAATATGAGTTTATATATAATCGGATAAGTGTTTTTAGTGCTGTGACGTGTGTATCAAACTTTTCTAAAAAGGATTGTAACGTGTTTGGGTGATTATTGCTAGGTGACTTAAAATTGAACAATTTTTCGAAATAGAAACTAGCTAAATATTTGCGGTCCTGATATGTAGCTTGCAGCAATTGCCAAATAATTTCATAGTTATCAGGCAAGGGTTTTATTGAAGAAATCGTTCTTAAGGTTCTTCCTTCTAAGCTATTTAATAAGTAATTAAAAATTATAAGTTACTTGTATTAACTATAGTCCATTTTTAACATAATTTCTTGTTAATGTCGGTAATAACCAAGATGATAGATAATAGTAGTACACGTAAATTTTATGCTATCGTTGGCAGTGTGTACATGTGTGCGTGTGCGTGCGTGCCTGTGCGCACGTGGGAGCGCGTGTGAGCGTGCGTGCGTGCGTGGGTGCGTGTGTGTGCGCGTGTGCGTGTGCGCGCTAGCGTGCGAGCGTGCGTGCGTGGGTGCATGTGTGCGTGTGCGCTCCAGTAGGAAGGAAAACAAGCATAGAAGTAATTTTGATAGTAACTAATGTTGCTAATAAAATATAAAACTGTATAGTATTTAACAAGTATGACGATTTGTGTGGTTGGTTTTTTAAACATAGTTATATCAACTATTTTGAGCACAGCTCCACGTAAAACTAAATGTACCATGTAACTGCAGTTAACACAATTATCTACAGCACTGACTAATGTAAATAAAGGAACATCCTTGTACATGAGTATAATATAAATAGTATTTTATATTGCAAAAACCGCCTAGAAAAAATATGTACAATTAATGTGTGTATATAATAATTATATGTGAGCTGTCAATTAAATGCTTCTCTTGTTGATGACACCATTTAACTTCCTTTATATAACATATCGTTCATTTATTACTAACCTAAGTGTTGGTGTTTATGTAAGTTCTAAGAACACATTATATGAGCTGATAGTAACTCTACATTCATGTTACAGGGTGACAAAGGCGATAAAGGTGAAAGAGGATTAACAACAACTTTAACTGGTGATCAATTTCCCACGGGTATTATTGAAGGACCACCGGGTCCACCAGGACCAGCAGGTAAACATTAAATAATTAAGTATGGGATGGTGAAATTGATTAATTACACTTTGGTAAAAGAATACGTTACACATAATATAGATTTTCGCTTATTTTGTTATACACACATTCTATGTAATAAGACATTATAATAAAAGGACCTGATGGTTTGCGAGGTGAAAAAGGAGAAACTGGCCCAATGGGACCCCCTGGACCAGCTGGTGAAAAAGGAGCCCGAGGTCGACGTGGCAAACGGGTAATGTATCTCCATCCAAATACTTTCGGCTCGGAATGTCGTGAAATTGGTTAGCTACTAAGAAATAAATTTAATATATTTATAAAGTGGTTAACACTTCATGACATTCGTACCCGTCTAACCAAACCACTTCATTGCATTGCTTCATATTATAAATAGTACTATTTGTAATTAATTGCATTTAAGGGTGTAGAATAGTGTAGTGAGCATGGTCAAATATAACCAAGGTTGTAGAAATGAATCTACTTATTGCTTACCTGCTTGTTGCTGCATTGCTTTGTTTTTCTAGCATTTTACTTTTGTTACCTGTTTGCATTGAGTCTTATGATTTAATAATATTATTACTAATTTTTGTTTTCAATTTAATTTTCTTTTAGTTGTATGGAAAGGTTTTATTTTTTGAGAACGAAAGCGATAACGATTTAAGGATTGGTTCTACGTGTACAATAAAATGCAATTGTTAATGTGCTGTTGTACTAATTTCTGGATGCAAAAATATTGGTTTAACTACTAACATCAATAAATAGGTTTATACCTGCCTGGATAACTTGTACAGCTTATAAGTCACTTGTGAGAGATATAATTATTTTTTGTACTTGTATACGATGCATACTAAAATGTTCACTTTAAATTCGTTATAAAGCCAAATACTTTTATTGCAGATATACTATATCAAAATTAGTTTTGTATTTCACAAATACTTGGAAACACTTGGAAAGGAATACACATATGCAACTTTAATTACTACAAGTTCACTAATAAGTATGTTGGCATATTGATCGCCTGAGAACCTGAAAATTATAAAGTCATAATTACCATCAAATTTGATCTTTAAATAGTACGTACAAACTCCCCTCAATATCAACATTACGATCATAGCATTAATACATTTGGATTTCATGGTTTAGGTTTATTGTAAATAGTTATGTTTGGTAATATTTAATTGTTTGTCCAAATGTGTCTCAAAACTATACAATATCATAATGATACAATGGTTAATTTAGCTCAATAGCGAAACCTTTTATTAATATGATTATCTCATAAGAGGGCTTTGTTGCACGAGTCCAAGTTTAGATCACAAGTGAGGTACATTGTTTAGATAGCAAGATTAGGTTGACAAGTGCGCTAAAAGTCATGCGGAACTCATTTTGCGTGAGGAAACGTAACCATTACTTAAAATAATCAATTTCCTAAACTAATTCATTCATAGAATTAAACGTAACGTAGAAGAATCATTTCTCCTGTTTCTTTTACTGGTAGTAACTAAGATCTTACTAATCTAAAACTCTTAAATCAAGTTACATATGCTAGTTTGCCACTTCAGTAATTAAATAAATACGTAGATACCTACTATACAAATATAAAGTACTTTTTGTAATTAATGCCTCTATTATTGATTTATGAATCAAAACTGCATAGTTACTTAGCAGGTCTGTCAAGATTTTGCACTTCTTTATTTCATCCTTTATGGTTTTAATTACCCCTTTTCCTACTTTACATTGTGACTAATTTGAGAACACGTATACTTATTTTACTGCTGCCTCACTTAACATTTCGGCAAATGACTTTCACTCGGGACTAGATTTAGGATAATATCGATTTTGTTAAAACTTGCTAAATAAACTAATTGCTAAGTAACACATTAACACTCTTCAAATCTGCAATAGAAATCAGTACAGAAGCACGTATTAATGGTACCGCTGCTTTTTAAAACGTAAGTATATCATTTTATATAATTTTTTGGTTAGTGATTGATTTTAAAATGTATCTATATTAATTGTTTAGCTTTGTATAAACATATAGTTTTCATGTAGTTCAATTTTGTTGTTGGAAGTTCTTTTGACTTGCAATATGTGAGTAGTAAATCTGAAAGTGGTTTGGTATGCGTAGGGCCAAAAAGAATTGGATGAAGCCATAGCTCGAGGTCCTCCAGGGTTACCTGGACTTAAAGGAGACGTTGGCGAACCTGGCACTAAGGGTGATCATGGTTTGCAAGGTATTTTTAATGCAGCAGAACTGATGCCCATAAACATTGATGAACAGCTTGTGTTTTATAAATTCTAGTTTTCAGCGTATAACATACTTTGACTTTAGTGCTTTATAATCTAAAATAAGGTTTTTAGAATAGGTTATTATTTGTGGCTTCCATGTTCAGAGAATAGGAAATGTGATACATATGCGAATTAGAGAGTATTTTGAACATCCATATCGATGTGAACGGTATTTAAAAAATTTGTGTTAGCGGTAGGTAATGACTTTCTCGTATTTGTTGCCTTTGGTTGCTCTCTCTGTTAAAAGTGAGAGAACATATCTCTATAACTTTCCTTACTACTCTTGACAAGTAATGTGGTTCATAAATGCTAACTTACGTGTAAGCATATTTCAGATATGCGTTCATTCAAGATTTGTTGTATAGACCGTCCACTTTATCCTGTTCAACTTTTGCCCATGAAAAAATTACACTTAATGAAAGTTTGGGTTCAAATTAAGAAATATTTAATGAATTGTCAAACTAGAGAATTTGACCTGAGCAGTTATTTTTCATTAAGCTATTAAGGTGTTTAATTGAGGCGGTACCTTTTCAGGTACGGATTGAACGTGTCTAACAGCTTTATACCTGCATGATGAAATTTGTATTTAAAAGCTGCCACAATTACAAATTCTACCTAATTACTAATTTGTACTTTTCTGGTGCATTTTGTTATTTATAGATTAGGTACGAGCATAGCAGGTCAGAATCATCAACGGGAAGAGGAGTCGGAGAGGCTTTGAGAATATTTTCAAACACTTGGTAATGGAGGTACATTTAAAATAACTTTTTTTTGTATTTCATTTTCGCTTACAAATCCATTCCAGTGCATCGTAAATAAATCTTCAAGCGTCTAGTGCCCTTTGGAGTAGGAATAGAAACCTCTTGTTAATAATTTATTTCCAAAAGCATACATTCTTTTACCACCTGAATGGCTGTAGAAGATCTTTGTAGAGACCCAATTTAACCATCTAGACTTTCTTATATACACCTGGAAATCTCCTCACTATCGTCACGTTGCTAATTGCTTATCTGAATGTACATTTCGTACCCACTGCAGTAATATCAAATGGATATAATCCCTTTTTTCTATTTTTAGAGACGTTATAGATACTTCGTAATTGTACAGGTAAATCGGTTCCAGAAGCAACATTGTTCATCTGCTGAGTATACGGCACGGTCTTTAAGTTTATTTGGCAAACTTTACTAGTCTATAGAAACGGTGGTGTGACAAACAATGTATATAAAATATCGTTGACATATATTCTCAGGACTCCCAGTATATGAGTACATATTATAAACACTTAATTCCAAACGAATCTACAAACTGAACATGTGTACAATACGTCAACATCTCTACTGGCATAGCAGCTGGCGTATATTCAAGGTTGACCCAGTTATTGGCAATAGCTTTCCATATAAAATTATGTCGAATGCCGATATGTTTCGATATTTTATGAAATACAGGATTAATAAATAATTTTTGGGCAGTTTGATTGTCACTAAATGAAATTATACAATACTCGTGTACTTACTGTAAGTTTAAATAACAATTTTTTTTTTAATAAATCACCACTTTGGCTGCCTCAAAAGTAGCCATATACTTGGATGCAGTGGTTGACAACGCTACGGTATTTTCTTTCTTGCTTTCCCATGATATAGAGGAACCATTAGCAATATCCAGTATAAGACTTTCAGTCTTGAAAGTTGAACGTTATTTCCCCAATTGGCATCAGCAAAACCTTCAAAGTTTGTAGTTCCCTTTACAAATTTCAAAGAATAATCCTTTGTACCCTTTAGATACCTTCAAACCCTTTTTTACATATTTCGAATGCTAGGAATTATAATTATTATTAAATGGGCTTATACAGCTAATGTTAAAAACAACGTTTGGTCTAGATAATACTTCTAAATACATTAAACTGCATATTAATTGTTGGTATGGAGTTTTATCTTGACATATATACTTAGGTATATTTGGTTGCAATCATGCATATCAAATTTAAAAAGTAACTGATCAACATATTCTTTCTGACTTAAGGTAACCTCTCCATTATGCTTATCAATACTTACTTTCATCCCAAGATGTTGTTTCATTTCACCTAAATCTTTAAGTTTAAATTTCTTACTTTCCCTTTAGGAAGTTTGTTTCATTCATATCATTTGAAAATAAAAATTTAGTCGTCTTTGTTTCTTAAAATATAAACAACTCTCTAATTTTGACTTCATGTGATTCAAACTTGTGATTAATTAATCCACTTTGGTATACCAAGCTGACCTTAATTGTTTCAAGTTACAAATAGCTGTTTTAATTTTAATACATTGTTTTCATTTACTGATGAAACAACTAATCCTTCGGGTCGCATCATGAAAACATTTTTGATTTTCCTTTAAACACCGTGTCTTCTATTACCTATTTCCAGCTTTTTTTATCGGATCTTGATAATGCTTTCGCAACCGCAATTGCATCGTTTTACGGGTTGGTGTCACTGGTACATATGTTAGTAATATTTTGTGTAAAGTTTGTTGGTTTTAGAACTCTTTCCGATCTTCTTACTTTAGGAATTTGTGCTTCTTGAGTCACATCATTATTTACAATGATTGTGTGTGCCACCATTTCTGGATTCTGTCATCCTCCACTGAACTTGGTCTTTCTTGTTTCTCGTTTATCACAATTCAACATATTCCAAACTACTAAATAGTTCTTCATTTAATTGAGGTCTTTGTAATTTGAATGACCAAATTTGCGGTACCATAGTCCACTGAATGCTTCTGTGTTTCCAACGAACATTACTCTGATTGAAAATGTTTCATGTTTAATGTACAGGCATGATCTGTCAGGTGAGCCGTGCATATCAATTGAACCATCTTTATTCAAATTTTTTACCATTAGTTTCAAACACTACGGTGTTACCTTGACTTATGACTTTAGCTAGCGACAATTCGGGAAAGTAAAGAGCATCATTTACCACATCAAATGTTTTACCTCGTACAACAGTAATGATATTTATATCGCTTTTACACTCAACTGATATCTGGGATCGATTTGCCACCATGACTTTATTGTATTCTGTTGGGATAGAAATGTTTTCCATCCTATCCTTGTTCGTGGTTAAATGCACACTTACACCTGAGTCTATGTACTAATGGTTTCTATTAAATGATCCACTTAAACATCCAGCAATGAAAGCGTTCTATGTCTTTTGTATTACCCCACTTGTACCCTTAGGTTTTAATAACTCTCGATCTTTATATAGAAACTGACCTTCTTGTTTATAGTTATATAACACGATAATTTTTCTGTTCTAAGTTTGATTACTATTTACACTATCAACATTACAACACTGTGTAGCTTTGTTTTAATGGCGTCCATTGTTACCAGTATTCCGGAATTTTCAATCATCGTTACTATCGGGGTGAAATAACAATAATCCAACTCTCTCATCGTTCATCGCGATGCCTGTACCTTTCATTCTTATCACAGTTTCAACAATTTCATACCATTGTTTCACTATTCTCTAATGCACTGAAATTAAATTGAGCAATAAGTGAATTTTTATCGAAAATCCGGAACATTTGTTTCACCATAAATCCTTACCTGTACTCGTTTTTTTATGTGAATATATAGCGATGGTTCAATGGTTAATATTATTTTACCCTTTGCCTTAGTGTCTGTGTATCTCATAAGATTCCGGCATTGATCCAACCTTCGAGTTCATTTTTAATACAATCTTCGACACTTTCTGATAATAAATAATTGTTCATCATAAATGCCTAATCATCGTAGTTTTCTCTTTCTGTTAATTTAGGAACACTTGACATACATTCATATTAGTTACTGCACTTAATTAACTGATAAAACAACGATTTCTTTACTAGAAATGAACGCCATCTACATTGTTACTAACACTCGACTGGCATAACTTACTACACTGCACTACACTAGCACACTGTCTGTATAGCCAGCGGTATAACACACAAAGCATATATAGTAGCGTCGGAGAGAGGTGTCTCATGGCGGACTGGAGAATGGGGATATAATTATTACTGTGAAATGCATCTGTTTCCCTTTATCTTAGTGCGAAGTTCCCACTTAAAGAAAGATGGGTTATGTAATATACGTCTGCTATATATTTTAAATGGGGGATTTAAAAACGTCTGTCGATTCTAAAGTCAAAGCGCATGACGCTGTCAGATGTCTTCTTGGCTATTTAACCTCAAATTATTATTCGTATTTCGTTTCGTATAATCGCATCGTGCTTTGACAGCGCAGCTTAAATTTTAAAATAACCTAGAAACTTTGACGATGTTTTGTTGGTATTCAAAATTACTATCTATATGAACCAATAACGACATACGTTTTTAAAATCTTGAACCATGCTTTACTAAAGGATGAGTCATAAGACACCTCTCGCCGGCCCGACCATACCGTATTGTTATGTACATTTTCAACGCCTCCTTCAGTGGACGACGACTCCTCTTATTAAATATAATACCTTAAACATTTGGAATTATGTTAACTACACGTTAATATTCAATAACTGTTTCCAATTTCATTAGGGCTCGTTTTCTATTATTCGTTCTACAAGACCATTAATATGGATATAATTTTAACAGGTTAAAATAACCGTCAGTAATCATAGTGCTTTTATTAAACTTAATTAACCATTACTTGTCTATATTATCAAAATCTTCTTCTCCGCATTCTCCGCGTTTAATTCTTCTGTACTTTTTGTTCTTGTTCTGAATTATCGCAAAGATCTAAAAAGTATCTAAAAATTTACATGAATTCGATTTTTAAATTATGGCGATAGATGGAAATTTCTTGCCACAAAAACTTTGTTGTTTTGTTTTCATACAAGAATTTAGGTCTCTTATTTTTGTCAATTTTCAATGTATTCGTTTCACGTCAATAATTTAAACTAATTTCACTTAAAATCTGCCAGGCTTAAGAAAGTGTTTTCTTTCCGGTGGTCACATCTACTGCGCTCCATTGGTCTAGTACGAACCACAGGTTTATATTTTACATGTCCTGCACGGTACTCCAATGCTGTGCGTTTGTTATTATTTTGTAAACTTTCCAAAATTTTGTTTTTAAATAATTAAAGTATCAAAAATTCTGCTATCAACTAGTTATTTGTATTTCATGCTTAACCGGTTTCGATATCGCAGACATTCTAATATGTAACATCGAAATTGCTCTCAACCGGTTTCGATGCGGCAGGTATTATGATATGTAATATCGAAACTGGTAGC
This sequence comes from Vesta saturnalis, assembly GCA_036346205.1. Classification (NCBI taxonomy): domain Eukaryota; kingdom Metazoa; phylum Arthropoda; class Insecta; order Coleoptera; family Lampyridae; genus Vesta; species Vesta saturnalis. The sequence goes on along the minus strand of JARFJB010001349.1, from coordinate 843,139 downwards.
GCAATAAACACAAATAAATTGTAGATAGACGTGAACTTTTTATTTATGTATTTAATAAAATTAATAATAATTTTTAATTATATATTTACTTTTGTACTTATTCGTTCATAACAAAACTTATAAACATGTAGATAGTAGAGTTTTTGAGTAACGATTTTAAGTACTTTCCCCAACTGTTTCTTTACGTATTTCTTTCAAACGGTTTATTTAAACGGTTTAAAGCCAATTTTAACTCCGATTCAATTTGCTTTCCATCTTTTTAAATGTTTTTGTGTTTGTGTCTGACTTTCTTCTATGTTGTGATTCTCATTAACATCCCTAGGGACGCAGCCTGAATCTTCACCACTCTCAACGAACCATAATTCATCTTCTTTCTCCTCATTATAATGGATTTGTTCACTAAACCCATGTGAGCTTCTCGAAATATTATCAAAGGAGTGGTCACCACGTTCTCGGTATTATTCAAATTAATTTATTATTAGGTGGTAGGCATGTATACTCCATGCCAGCCGGGGAGGTACCACCACCCTTACCATGGGCTCCTTAATATTGGGTCTCCGATTTTCTGAGCTCGGTAAGGGCTGCCGGTTACCTTTTCCATCATCCTCAATCTATTCTCATCCTTATTCTTCCTTCTCGCCCTCACTGTCTTCCTATCGGATTAAAAGTCCCAAATTAAAAAATAAGATGGCTGTGGTTTCTAGGGTTATAAATTCCGGACGTAAAATCCTGCCCCATTCGGATGTCCGGGAGGGCAGGGCCCAAGCGACCTCGGTCATCGAAGGTATCAACTTTCTGATTCACTACTGCAACTTCCGCGGTATCAGGTCTAATCTTCATGCTATTCACCAACATCTTGAACAATTACAACCTGATATATTGTTTCTATCTGAAACACAAGTCTCCTCGGAGAGCTCCGAGTCACCCGACTTGCAATTTCCTCAATACCATCTTCACTCTAACTTTCGATATAAAGGAGGCGTATGTGCCTACATCAAGGACAGAATTGCTTGCAAGAGGGTTTCTTCCTTAGAAAATAAAAATTTTGACGTGATTTGGTTTAAACATTCTGGTCCTAATTTTGTGAAATTCTACTGTTGCATTTATAGGTCTCCTAATGACAGCAACTTTCAAGACTTCTTCGATTACCTTAGTACGAAAGTTGCCTATCTCCTGTCTCAGTTTCCATCTTGCGATATCTCATTTGTAGGCGATTTCAATGTTCATAACTTCAATTTTCATCTACAACAAATCCCGCTGGTCATAGTGCAGAAACATTTGCTATTTCATGTGATCTCACACAAATGATTTCTGAACCCACAAGAATCCCTGATAACCCTAACCATACTCCACATCTTCTAGATCTCTTTCTTACATCAAACCCTCTTGTTTATAAAACTTCCGTTCTTTCGCCTTTAGGTCTTTCCGACCATTGTCTAATAAAAATCATTTCTACTGTACCTAATTCCACTGTTGTTCGCAAAACCGATAGAACCTTGTGGTGTTTTAAGTCAGCTCGATGGAGTGATTTACGGGATTTCTTTGCAACCTTTCCATGGCGTGAATATTGTTTTAAGTCGTCCTCTTCTTCGGACATCGCTCTTTCAGTATCTGAAGTCATCCTCATGGGAATGGAGTTATACATTCCGAAAAACAGTACCGTGTAGGTCATTCACGTTCCCAACCCTGGTTCAATAAGGCTTGTTCTGATGCAATATCTTTAAAAATAAATGTTACATTAAATGGAAATCTAATAAATCGGTTGACAGTCATGTAGAATACGTTGGTGCTAGAAATATCTGCAAAAGTGTCATCACTAAAACTAAAAAGTTGTTCGAACAACGAAAATGCAATGAACTAGCTACATCTCCTTTAGGCAGTCGTAAATTTTGGTCTTTAGCAAAGCCATTAGTAAAAACTTTCGAACATCTTCATTTCCCCTGACATCTATTGACGGATCGGTAGTTGCTGATTCTGTAGACAAAGCCAACGTTTTTGTGGATTTGTTTGCATCAAACTCGTGTCTCAATGATTCTGGAAAAGATGTGCCCCTAGTCAACTCTTCTTCATACGTTATGAAACCAATTCATTTTCGGTACAAGCTCTTGGAATCGATCATCAGTAGGCTTGATCTCAATAAGGCGACTGGCCCAGACGGTATCCCAGCTATTGTCTTAAAGAAATGTTCCCCCGAACTAGTACCAGTCCTATCTAAGCTCTATACGATCTCTATATCTTCTGGGGAATTCCCTTCATCATGGAAGTTAGCAAATGTTCAACCTATTCCCAAAAAAGGTGATAAGACCGATCCCTCAAATTACAGACCAATTGCCATCACTTCCATTTTGTCTAAAATCATGGAAAAAGCCATCAATCAGCAACTGCTCACGTTTCTTGAAACTAACAAACTCCTTAGTGACCATCAATATGGGTTTAGGCAAAGTCGTTCAACAGGCGATCTTCTTTCATATGTGACCCAAGTTTGGAACAATACAGTAGAGCAGTCCGGTGAAACAGTTGTAGTCGCTTTAGATATCTCAAAGGCATTTGACCAAGTTTGGCATAAGTGTTTACTTGCCAAACTCACCTCGTTTGGGTTAAATGATACGCTCATCAACTGGGTTTCTAGTTTCCTTGATAAAGACGAATACGTGTCGTAGTTGATGGCTTTTTTCAAAAGAAGTTAGCATTAACGCGGGCGTACCACAGGGATCCGTTATAGCGCCTACACTTTTCTGCTGTACATAAACGACCTTATTTCTTCAACAACTAACCCCATCCATTGCTTTGCTGACGATAGCACTCTTCACTGTAGTTCATCTCAGTCTACTCATAGTGATAATCCACCTTCTATGTCAAATCAAGAAATTAAAGCTGAAATGGCAAATTCAATCAACAAAGACATTCAACGTATTCTCGAATGGGGAAGCAATAATCTAGTTAAATTTAATGCTAACAAAACTCAGTGTTGCCTTATGTCCGCCAAAAAGATCGATCATTTCCTGTTGTAAGTATGAATGGCTCAGTTCTTAAGTTTTCAGACTCTATTACTCTGTTGGGTATGACTGTATCTTCAAATCTCTCATGGGTTGACCATCTTCTGTCAGCTACCAAAACAGCTGCTCGTAAAATAGGCTTTTTGTACAGATCTTAGCAGTACTTTACCTCTCGACAACTCCTTCTGCTGTATAAGGCCCAAATTCGACCTCATCTGGAATATAATTCTCACCTTTGGGTTAGTGCTCCCCAATACGCTCTCGATATCGTTGATCGTATTCAAAAGAGAGCGATTAGGCTTATAAATGACCCGTCTTAACTTCTCACATACAGTCCCTTGAGCATAGAAGGATGGTTACAACGGCTATTGTGCTGGTGAATTACATTCTTTGATACCATCTCCGGCTATCTTTGCGAGAAACACTCGGTTCGCTCATTCACATCATCAGTACGCAGTACAAATCTCCACTTGTCGTACCAAACGGGCGCAATCCACATTTTTCTACACGGCTTCTAAGCTCTGGAATGATCTCCCTAGTTCCTGTTTTCCTCTCACTTATGATATGAGAAAATTTAAGGTGGCTGTTCATAGGCATCTATTGGCAATTCATTATCCCTCTATCCATCCTCCTAAGTGTTCCTGAGTGCTTTAGCGCGATAAGCCTTATTTAGCCTGTTCAGGTCCACAATGATAAAAAAAAAAAAAAAATTTCAACTTGTAATTCAATGTTGTCTAAATGCATGCACGTATGTGGAACAAGTACAAGTTGTTATCGGTTTCTGTCAGTCAAGACCTTACATAAGACAACAGGAAGGGTATTTTATCAACAAAGAGGGTCCTAAACGGTCGTTGCAAATTGCCGCCAATGGTCTTTTAGCTCGATTAAGGAATGTTTAGGAATGTGGAACAAGTACACAATTTTGTTACTCAATGGTAAACATGTATTAACCTAACTAAACATAAGCTATGTAAAATCACTTTTACAAGTCAACAGTCAACTATAGGTGTATGTGTGACCGTGGTTTCATAATTAGCAACCCGTTATCGTAGTAATACTTGAAGCCACGGCTAACTAGATATCAAGAAATATCATAAATAAATTTATATCATAAATTCACGTTTCTGGTCTAATTTACGAATAAATAACTAATAAAAAACCGCTGCCAAATCATTTACCATAACGTCTTCTCATAAATGTATCCAAAATTTGACCAAAAAATTTGTAATAAGCAACTTAAAAGGCCAGAATTCCTGAATTTGAGTCATATAGGTTTTTATACACGACAATAATCTCCCATTTTTGATCCGCCATTTTGAATTTTTTATTTTTGACAAATGATTTATACTTAGTGATCTTAAAACCTCCAATTAGGCATTTTCAAGTGACGTCACAACGCGTGACCTTGCCTGATGTTGGACAACTTTAATACACGTTCTTATGGGATGTGATAGTTTTCTGACAATTTTATCGAAAATAGTAGGCGGTAAAAATGTTTCTGTGCCAATACTCGTAGATGAGGATTGTATTGATACAATTCACCAGGAATACGTTAATGAACTGAACAATTATCTTACATAATACTGAAAAGTTCGTGCGATTTCTAGGTTAGAGTTATCATCAAACTCGTTAAATTAAAAATTACATTCAAGATAAGGCTCTTTTGGCTATGGTATGTTAAAATGCGTATCTTATAGATTCGTTACTACACTGGAATACCAAGCTATAAGGCTTTCAATATAATATTTACAAAATTAATTGAACCTTGCATCACAATAGCAACACACGCAGAAGTTATTACAAATCAGTAATCATTTTTGATAGTGTTAATAAAACTCAGGTCAAGTTTAGATTTTACTTTGTTTTCTTATACATATCCCAACTGTTTCTAGAATTTTCTATTCGACACTAAATGTAATGTACTTTCGACTATGTAAATTTATTGTATGGCCTTAAAGAGATAAATTAATAAAAGCATTTGGCAATAGAATTACCATAATTATAGTTCGCTTTGAAATTAAATTGCAACACACAACTTGGTCTACCTATAAACATCAACACTATCAAAGTTCTCATAGGGATAACACCAGCAGACTCGATACCTTATATTTCACAAGCAGGTGGTGGAATCACTTAAAGACATTTTCCTGGAATTTACTAAACTTCACATGGGCTTTACTTTATTAAAGCAAGTAACGAAATACTTACAAATTTCTATTGCAATGTCGTAAAGGCAAGAATACGTGTTCATAAAATCTAACCCAACTATAATATACACTAATAATGTTCACTAATTAACTATGAAATATCTTAACATTATATACTAACACTATAATAAGTTAATTATTACGATTTTTTTTTGGAGAAAACACTCAAAAATCACAGCAAAACACGTAGGTTCCTATGAAACACTACCACACGTTGTCCAAGATCAGCTGTTAGAGGCGGAGCATGTGACGTCAGTGTGACGTACTTGAAAATGCCTAACACCCGACTTTCAAAAAAATCTATTTATAAATTAAAAAATGCAAGTGCGCCACTGTTTATTTTTTTTTGTTATGAAATTATATAAAAAAGTATTAGTTTAAATTATTTTAAGTTTTTGTTATGAACGAATAAGTTCGAAAGTAGATATTAATTAAAAATTATTATTAATTTTATTAAATACATAAATAAAAAGTTTACCTTGAGTAGGATTTGAACCTACGACCTGGCACTTTGCTAGAGTACCACGCTAACCATCTGAACCATCGAGATACAAGCCCCAATCGATGTAAATTTTGTCTTTATGTATGTAGAACAGATGTAAATTTCAAATAATTAATATAATAATAATAATTTAAATTTAGTCAAGTTACTTTGGTATGTGTGACTCCTTGCAGTATTGCAGGCTCACATTCCATTAGTATAAGTAATTTGATTGTAATCTCATTATAATTAGAATTTACATCTGTTCTACATAAAGACAAAATTTACATCGATTGGGGCTTGAATCTCTATAGCGCAGTTGGTTAGCGCGGTACTCTAGCAAACTACAGGTCGTAGGTTCAAATCCTACTCCAGGTAAACTTTTTATTTATGTATTTAATAAAATTAATAATAATTTTTAAGTATTACTTTGTTTTTTAATTTTGTCACTTTTTAAAATTTTAAGCAATTAATTTTTAAAGGGCCGGTTGTTCAAAGTTCGCTTAAATGTGAGCTTTAGAAAACCTAGTATATAAAATGAACAAAGTTCAATTATTGTTCTGTTGTTCGTTCACGGAATAATGCTCGCTTAGTTAAACTAGGTTTAAACTGATTCGGTTTATAATGGCAGCAATGGAAGTGCGTTTTGTTGCATACTTCATCGTTTTGAAATCGATGTCGTTTGTCACTTGAAAACAGCTGTTAGTTGTTTGCCCGGCTGTTTATTTTGTTGATTGTTAGTAGTTAATAAACGTTACAGTTACATTATACATTGGTAAGTATTTGTTGATGACATTATTCATAATAATGTATTATTAGTCATAAAACCTGCTGTTTTCAGCATTATGGATAGGAAGGGAACACGTTGCTCCAATTTCAGCAAAACCGATGAAAACTTGCTACTACAATTAGTCTCCAAGTATGCCAAACAAGTAGAATTTAAAAAAAGTTATACCGATACCAATAAAATAAAAAGAGAAGCATAGGAAAGTATTGAACAGGAATGTGATAGTTTAGGAAACAGTCAATTTCGTGATGCAGTTTCGTTAAGAAAAAAATACGAAAAATTACTAAAAGAAAACCATTTACAAAACTGGTGGTGGCCCTATCTCACAGTCAAATACTCCGACTGATACTGATGAGGATAACATTATTTCAAGTATTATTTCCACTCAAGTCGAATGATTCACATCAGAATTTGATGGTGATGCCCTAGATGGTATTGTAACCCTCAATTATTTTAATCAGTGCCCTCTTATTTTTTGAATTATGTTAGATGTCATGAGTAATACCGAAGAAATTGTAGTCGATGAAGAAACTGTAAGTAGCCTCCACAAGAGTAGTCAGTCTCCCTCCGAAAATAATTCCTGTACTAACGATCTCTGAAAATTCTGTGACTATAATATACCCGGGAAAGTTGCAGTGGAAAGTTCTTCCAAAAGTGGTAGTAACAGTAAGGCACTGAAAATAAATTTCCAAGATCGAAGACTCAATACTAATACATTTCCAGGTAATTGAGGGACATATACACCAGCAATGTTGAAACAAATGAAGCCTTACAATCTGGTTCTAAAGGCAAGAAAGAAACAGTTGCTAAATTTTGGTGGTTTAGATGTAAATAATTATGTAATTGGTTATTCAATATTTTTCCAGGCAATTATCGAAAGACTGATGACACAAATTAAAGAACACAAATGAAATATATATGCAATTTACATATTTATTATTATTATTACTGTACACACACAATATAGTTTGCGTATTTATTTGATTATTTCTACAATAGGTGTGCGAAATGGTTTGATATTAATCTATGACAAGATCAGGATTAATGTCCAGAGCTAATTCTATTTCTGATTCCACTTCTTGGTCATACTCAAATTCCATGTTTTCCCCCATTTTTACTGCAATGTTATGTAACACTGCGCATGCTAGTATAACCGCTTCCACTGTTCGTCGGTTTAATCTAATACCTAGAGCAAGTACTGGAAAACGTCGTTTTAATAACCCAAAACATCTTTCAATTGGGTTTCGCGTTCTGATTGAATTTCGTTAAAAAGATTTTCGGACTGGGTTTCTGGATGTCTTAATGGTGTTATCAAATATGGTTTTATACCATAACCACTGTCACCAACTATAACACTGTTATTTCCAAAATCAAAGTTTTTTAACTTTACTCTAATTCTTGAATTTGCAAAAATATTGGAATCGTGCGCTGAACCTGGCCATCTACAAACAACATCTAAAAATTTCAATGAAGCATCACACACTGCTTGGATGTTATAAGAGAAATATGGCTTCCGATTACGAAACAGTTCCGCTTGTTCACCACCTGGAGTTTGTATTTTGACATGGGTGCAGTCTAACGCGCCAATGCAATTAGAAAATCTAGCTATAGGGTAAAATTCCTGTTTCACGCGTGAAATTACCATTGGGGTTGAAGACATATTAATAAATTGGGGTCGTAGGATTGCTGTCGCTCTTATTACTTTATTTACAATACGACTTGCTGTTGATTTGTCAATACCGGTACAATCGCCAACTACTTGTAAAAAACTGCCAGTTGCCAGAAATCTCTACTTAACTAGCACCATTTCTAAAAATGCCAAACCGTGATTCCTACAATATAAGTAATAGAAATTACTGTGAAATTCTAACAAGTATTAATAATTAAGCATAGGTACCTTTCAGAATTATTTCGTATCTCTAGTTCAATTTCCTTAGTTATAAAAGTCACGACTGCTTTGGATAAGCGAAATCTGGAAATAGATTGGTTATCATTCCATATTTCAAAATGGTTAGGACGTTGCTGGTATTGCCTCGGCGCTCTAGGAACCACGTTCTACCAACTCCAAAGAGTCTTCACCATCCGTCACATCGTTGTAATTTGACATTAGAATGTTTTGTTATTAACAGTAATACGCGATAGAGTTTTGAGGTTATTTTCCGCATTTCGCCTCTAAACCGAGTTTAAACGGTCAACCATGTCCGCATTATAACACTCATACTTAAGCCAAGATTTAACGTAAAACCTCTGTGGTACAACACAATTTTTCCCATAAACCGGGTTCAAACTAAAGCCTGGTTTAAACTAATCTTGAACAACCGGCCCTTAATCTTCTAAGCCCGGTAACTAGTTGTATTTTGATCGTTAACGAACTTGACCTAGATTATTATGGCAAAGGATTTTTGTAACAAATTTCATATTAATGGTTCAAAAGATACCGCGCGCGCGCACACAAACACGAAATTTTTGTTCCAAAAATGTGTTTTTAATAAAACATCAAGAAATGCAAAAAAATTTTTGAAAATTTAAACCGATGCTTTCTCTTCGCACGTAAGTAAACGAGAAAGCAATATATTCTTCTCTCTCCAGTAAAAACCTATTTACCATGTTAATAATGTTATGTACTATTATTTGTTACTCATTCGTAAACACCAATTAATCGAACTAAACTAGACAATGTAAAGTTATTTTTACACGGCACTAGCTTTTAAAATTGACAGCTGACCTGTTACATTTGTACAAGTCAGGCACGTCGATCTCATTTGAAAGACGAATACATTACTATCATTGATACCAAGTGTATATCTGACAGTAATTTGACAATTAGTAACCCACTGTCGTGGTAATACTTTCAGTCACAGCTGACGAGACATTTAGATATGTCATTACTAATAGATTTATACCATAAATTCACATATAGAATGAACATGACGGTTCGCCAGTAAACTTCTCCTCTTGCCAACAAAAATCTCCTTCCCATGCCAATAATGTGAAATACTATTACGTTATTTTTGCTTACAAAAATCCCTACAGTTTCTAAAACAAGTTTCAATATTGATTTTACTTGTATACTACACAGTAAATGAGATTATTCGCGCAAGGAATAGTAAGTATCTCAAAAGTGCCAAAATAAACCAAGTAAGCAAATGTAAACAACACCGAAATAACAGCAATGTACATCAATGCTGTTTACGTTAACTAAAATTATTTTCACAATTTTCTGTTCATCTATGTTTCTTGTATACTATATAGTAACGGTGTAGTGGTTTTTACGATTCAATAACCATTATACTTGCGCGTCGTATAAGATTGTGTAACTAACAATTAAAATAACACTGAAATTTATGTTTTAAAGGGCCCAAGGGCGACAGAGGTGAAACTGGCTCTATTGGTGAACCTGGATTAAACGGTGAATCCGGCCTTCAGGGACCGCCTGGTCTTCCTGTAAGTCCATAATTTTAGAATGGTTTTTCGTATTTTATTTTTTAATTAATTTATGGATATAGGGCCAACCCGGGCCTAAAGGAGAAAAAGGGGAATACGGAGATATTGGACCACCTGGTTTAATGGGCCCACCTGGTTTACCTGGTCCCCCTGGATACCCAGGCCAAAAAGGAGAAAAAGGAGAAAAGGGCGAATCGGTATGTTTTAAAGCCCATTATACTAAAAGTTATAAATAGTCATACACATTTCCGAATACAGTATAACTTCTCATATCCGACCTTCCCACAACCGGCTCCTCCCAATATCCGACCTCCGTCGTTACACTATGCTTTATTTTTGTGTTAGAAACTGTCAGTTCAGCCGTGATTGTTGATGTGGAATGTGCTCTGACTATGTATGTATTATGTAATCTTGTATTGTTCTATGTTTGTTAACGTCAATACATACTGTTTGTGTTTTTCCCCATTATTTATTCACGACTACGAAATGTGAGATGCTTTAATGTGGGGTTACGTGTGTAACAATGGCAACTCAAAAACGCAAACGTGTTTGTGTTTCTCTGCAACAAATACTGATGTGTTACAACGATTGGATCATGGTGTCTGTTATTAAGCTAGCTTCTGAGTTGGGTGTAGGGGTGACTACGGTAAAAGACTGGAAAAAAAAACCGTAAAGATCTGGAAGCATACTCTACGATAATTGAGACAGATGATGCGTTAAAAAGTAGAAAAATGTTGAAAAAACCAAAACCTGAACTTGTCGATGAAGCGTTATGGGTTTGGTTTTGTCAGGAAAGGCGCAAGGGAATACCATTGTCATTGCCACATCGTAAGGGAAAATCCATAAAATTGTATGAAAAGTTTTGCGCTAGCGAAGGGTGGCTGCATAAATGGAAGTTGCGTCATGGCATACCACATGTTATAATTACGGGGGAAAAACTCTCAGCTGATGATAATACTGCTAAAGAATTTGTAGAAAAATTCGTGAAGTTGGTCACAAAACAGAAACTTGTACCCGAACAAGTCTAAACCGTAAACGAAACGGGCCTAAATTACAAAATGCTTCCCAAAACCACTCTTGCCGCTAAAAATGAACCTGTGTTAGGAACAAAGCTTGCTAAAGACAGACTCACAATTGCAAATTGTAGCAATGCCGCTGGAAGCCACAAAATGCCGTTGTTCGTCATGGGAAAATCTAGGAAGCCAAGAGTATTTAAAAATCTAAACATGGCAATACTTCCAGTTTTCTATCGGAATCAATCGTCTGCTTGGATGGATGGTGATTTGTTTAAGGAATGGTATTTTGACGAATTTGCCATCGCAGTAAGAAAACATTTAAAGTCTAAGAACTTAGCGACTCGTGCTGTTTTACTCTTATATAACGCTCCCAGTCACCCCTCTGAATCTCTGAATGTGAACTAAAGAAAGGAAACATCAATGCTTTATTTTTACCGCCCTATGTTACACCTTTAGTACAACCTATTGATCAGGGCTTCATTGAGTGGTTAAAGAGAAGATACAGAAGCAAATATGTCGGCTCTCTGCTGGACAAAACAGAAGAAGGACGTAACCTTTTTGAGGCAATGAAAAGCTTAAACATAAAAGACACTATCTACACCTTCGCTGCAGGCTTGGGACGAAATTAATCAAACCACCCTTCAAAAGGCTTGGAAAAAAATTGGCCATCATTGAAACAAGAAGAATCAGAGACTGATCATGAGCCGACTTCGACAGAAGCAGAAGTTGAAACAGACAAATTAGAAACATTACAAAATCTACAAGTGTTTCAGCATGATCTCCAGATGACAGATGTAGAAGAGTGGCTTGTTGAAGCTGATGCTTCGGAAGTTTCCAATGAATTCAACGACGACCAAATTATTGCTGTTATGCAGAACAAAGCCGTGGAAGAAATTGACTCGGATGAAGACGAAACCACCAGTGACAACGTAGTGAGTCATTCTGCTGCTATGGACGCCTTCGGCGTTGCGCGGAAATACATCGAGCAACATCCAAATGCATCCCCAATGGATGTATTGTCGGCAAAAAAGTGGAGGGACACTACCGCAAAGTCAAAATTGACAAAATTGACACAAAAATCCATTACTGAATTCTTTAAATAAGGTACATACATGTATGTATGCTTAGATTTTATTCATATTCTCATTTAATTTAAAAACAGTAAATGTTTGAAATGTATACAGCAATATTTTTACAAGTACATATGCATAATAAAGTTGTATTACAGTACTGTATAACTGTTTTTCTACCTGGTAAAGGCGTTTTTTTCCTCCTCCCGATATCCGACCTTTTGGCCGTTCCGACCATGGCCCGGTCCCGCCATGGTAGGATAGGAGAGGTTCTACTGTATGTAATTTCGTTTACAATGCAAACTTTAGGTTTTTCTGTTAAACGGTCTTTTAAATAGTTGCAACAATTCCATTAATTTTTTTTTTATTTTTGTCTTGCTATAACCTCCTCCGCTGTATTACGTTTTTTTTATTCGTCTAATTAAAATATATGATACACTTTTTCAATGATTAGATTTTTTACTTATTTTTCTTTTTCGCCAGAAATATAAGAAGCTGAGAAGAAGGCAGGTAAGCATTAACTTTAAGTTAATAATGTTGCAGCATTATGACTGTATTGACGTCTACATAAAGGGTTGACGATTGTATGTTTTTGTATTTTTTAACACTGTTTCAGGGTGACGGAACAGGAGAATTAACAATTGGTAGCGATTTGGTAAGTGGACTTATTAACAATCAAAGCAAAAATATCACCATATTCATAGGTTATTGGTCCTCCTGGTCCACCAGGTCCTGCTGGAACACCTGGTCTTCAAGGTCCACCTGGTATTAAAGGCGATAAAGGTGTCGATGGTGTGAAAGGAGAACCAGTAAGATATATAAACACATTGCATATTTTCAATATCTGTTATTATTCTTATACTTAATAGCGTTAAGTAATTTTAGCAATTTTTTGTTTAGATACTAAGCATTGTACAAAACTCATTTTAGCAAATATGTTTTAACATTTGTAATTTACTCTGCGGCTGTCTATTTGTTTGTTTTTACAAACAGGAAATTTTACATGTTCGTTCTAACTATTAATTATCTTGCAGGGAGAAAAAGGCTCAAAGGGTGATCCTGGGCCAATGGGTCTTCCAGTAAGTTTGTAGACTGCTTAATCCTTAACCAAAATTGAATTGAAATGTTCACACAGGGTCCAATGGGACTAAGGGGTGAAGCAGGCCGACCAAGTGATTATACGAAACCAGGCCTCCCGGTAAGAAAACACTTCTATAATTAAGGCTAAGTGGTTTAGCAGAAAATGTATAGAGACTTAATAAATTAATGATTTATGGAAACATTAAATAAGTGGCTTAACATGCAGAAGGCGGCGCTTCCTATACAGTAAATAGTTTGCTTAAGATAATTCTCTTATTAGATCAAGAAAAATTTGGTAAAACGTAAAGCTGCTAGTTTCTAAAAGATGTATTTAAATGAAATATTGTTTTTTACATTGTATACAGTTTATTATAAAGTAAATTATGTTTTCAAAAAGTACCGCATTCTAAATTTAATGTAATATGTTCATCAATGTATTGTTTATATGTAATTTCAAAAGAAGTATATATACAAGCTGTATCTATTGCTACATGTACATTTAATATAGTGCTGAAAATATGTATAAAAATACACAAACTTGAGCCTTATGTATTAAAAGGGCATAAACGCCACAGACTGTTTTCGTCCACTAAGATACTTAAGTATATGTTATTTTAAAATGTACAAGACTAGAAATCATTAATTGAAATAATTTTATAAATATACACATTGCCAATTAATATTAATTATGACTGTATAAATACAATATCATGTATGACAACAATGCTGTGCTATAATAATTGTTTATTAAATTTTTTATAGATGTTTTTAAGTAGCCTAGTTTAAAGTTTAGACTGATTGTAGATTAGGTTTATAAAACATACGATTTGTAAATTATTTTAATTTTATTAACTAGCATTATTAAGAAGTTAGTGTATCAATTTAAATTGTACGAAAAATAAATGTTTTGTGCATGTGCTGTACGTTACAAAAGCTTGCATTGTGTTTGTTGCCTTTAACCTTGCTTCTATCAACCGTTAAAAGAAAATTTTGAATTAACAAATTATTGCAATTCAGGTGCATGAAGATTGGAACTTCGTGAACTACTGCATTTGGTGCATTAAAATGCAATATACAGTTTTTGGTTTATTTCTAACACGTTAAAGTTACATAAGGGTTACATTTCTTTAATTATTTTTCTTCACAGGGACCACCGGGACTTGATGGAATGAAGGTAAGACTATACTTTTAACCATCAAAACTATTGTCACATTTTGTTAGAGTTAATAATTTATTTTATTAATTCAGTTTTATTTTATTAGGGAGCACAAGGTGAGCCAGGCAGCAAAGGAGAACGCGGTGATCCTGGCTTACCTGTAAGTTGACAAATGCCACTAATTAGCTTGTACTAACAACAATATTTTAGGGTACAGATGGAATCCCTGGTCAAGAGGTACTAACATAGATGTGTACTAACACTAATCACACTAATTTTGGAGGAATTACACTAAGATATAGGATTGAAACACTAAACACATTTAACGTAATCTATTTCTGTTATAACATCTTTTATATTTACAGGGCCCTAAAGGAGACAAAGGATATAAAGGCGACGCTGTAAGTAATTCTCATTATACCAAACTGCATCATCTTCTGCTCGCTTTGCACTGCAATAAAACATTTATGGAGTTAAAATTAATAATCTTTTTTTTTTAATTGAAGGGTCCAATTGGAAAACGTGGTCGAAAAGGTGATAAAGGAGATAAAGGAGATCAAGGGGTTCCCGGTTTAGATGCTCCATGCCCTCTTGGAGCCGATGGTCTTCCACTGCCTGGGTGTGGCTGGCGACCACCTAAAGTAAATAATGTTATTTATTCTTACACATGCATGCGCATGGTTTGCTTAACCTTGTAGGAAATACACTCGTTATCCACACCTGCAACTGATATTGATACTGAAGACCCGTTAGATGAGGACTTTGAAGGGGATTATGATGATCAAGAGGATTATGAAGAATATCCGGAACACACAAATTCAGCACTTGCAATATCAGCTTCCGCTATTTAACGTTTAATTATATTGCTAGCTTTTTGGAATTTGACGTAAATTTGTGGTTTGTATGTATTTTAACTAATTTTTTTTTGCTAAACATTTCAATATATTAAATTACGTGCTTCTCATTTACAATTAAATTACTAACAATTTTTGTTACTTTTATAGTAATATTCTGAAAGTAAATATCTTGTGCAATGATGTACAAGCTGTATTTATAAATAACAAAATAATAGAACTGATTACAAGAATCATTGATGAAGTACAAAATTGAGGTAGATTTATTAATAAGTACGATTTTATTTTAGAACGCTGGCCATTGAAGACAAACATTTTACAACAGACGTACTTACTATAAAAGTGAGTGTAAATAGTGTTCATCAATTCCAATACTTTTTAAACTCTAGGAAGTGACATTACATTAGATATCTAATAAAAAGAGAGATCCAAATTACTGTTTCTTAGCGATATTGATATCTAGTTTATCAGTGTTGAATAAATTTGTAAATCTAGATGATTCAATTTATTAAAATTTTTGTACAAATGTACAACTATTGTAATAACATAATGTGTTTTGAAGTTCATTGCAGTCTTTGTATAAAAGTTAATTGTCATTGTAAGGAATCTTAGACATTAAGCAAATGTACTTGATTGTTACCTATTCGTAGTATTAGTTACTCATTAATTTATATATTTAAATAAGGAAAGTTGTCTAATTAATATTTTTACTCTTTATTTAAATAAATTTTGGTTATATAACTTCAGTTTTAGGAATAAGCTATGTTTATTTAATTCGCAAAGTATTACAAAAAAAAATAATTTGCCTGAATTTTCATGAATTTTAAATGTTTCGATAAAAAATCAATAGTTATAAGAACAATACTGCCTTAACTGTTTGTTAATACTTTCTAAGATGTACATATATTTGCTACCACATTCTACTACTGGAATTCATACCGGGATATTTACTTAAATTGTTTAATTTATACATCTAGTAAAACTATTCATCATTTAATTAAGCATAAAGGAAGTACAGAAAATATTGCTTATATGCAGAAAAGTAAGTCAATAAATATTAAAACTATTTTTATATTTGTGTGAAAAACCTAAAACATTTTTTTATGATGTTCATTTTTCTGCTGTATGCTCATTTAGTATGTAGAGGTGACTGTACATTGGACCAATTTTACAAACATACTTCTTACTGTGAAATATGGAACATTAGAAATTTTCTTTTGGCATGGTGTAGTCCGTAATTTTTCATACATATGAGTTTACAAATGTCTGTACTTGATACAAAATTTCTGGCGCATGTAGTCCCCAGGATGCGGTTGTAATATGTAACGTCATATCTATCCTTAAGGGCTTCGTCATCTAGGGCCACAAACTATCCTATATGCGTTTTTCAGTAAGTTTCACTAATATGTTGTCTCCCTTCTCAAGTTTCATTCTCATTTTTCTCTAATTCAGACTTTTGGATTAAATTTGAAAGCAATTCGTTTTCACTACTCGAATCATCCGAGACAAGTTCTATATTATCTTCACTACTGCTGGAAGAGTCCTTTATAATTTTTTTTTTTTTTTTTTGGATTTTCAAGACGTTTTCTAATTTTGCGTAGTTTTTCAGTTTCAATCTCATTTTTGACTGGTGTATCGGTTGGTATCTTGGTTTTTCCTTTTACTCTGGTTCTTGCTTCTTTTTTACGTGGAGACGCTTTTGAAAAGGAGTGTACTGTTTTAGGCAGATCGATGCAGACTTCGACCACACACAGTCCTTCCTATACCGCTAGATCACAGAATAAGAAATTTTTATTCTGTGGCTAGATCCAGCTTCATACTCTACTATTTTTATTTTGATCAAAATCATTTTCTTCATGTGGGCAATCTGTAACATATGAAGATAAAATTCACGTTTTGGTTTGTACGGACATATGCCTGTAATAGCAAACCCATTAACGATATTTGTTATAGTAAAACCTTTTGCAAAGCTTTGCCAAGATACATCGTATATTGAATTATTTTGCCTGGAGTATTAACCGTCCATTCATTAAGTTACTAAATACAGTACAAGTTCGATTATGTAAACATCTCATTATGTGAACTGTCCAGTTAAATGAAAAACAACAAAATTTCATACGCTATTCTATAGAATGAACAACAAGAGGCTCTATTCAGTAAACATTTCTTAAAACTCATTTAATTCTAATGTTTTGTCTGCTCTCTGTATTTTTTGGCTTTTATTCATTGTATACAGTCAAATTCTTTAGTTTGTTTAGTATAACGAGCTTTTTGGTTTGTGCGCAATATCTAGTTTTACCCTTATTTTGCACCATGAATAAACCTCTAAAAAGACGAGTTTTCACAATATTTGATAAAAGTGATATAAGCTTAGAAACTGGAGTAAGTATAACTTTTCTTTCAAGAAAATGTGGAATTGCAAAGTCCACTGTTTGTGCTATTAAAAAAGTTCTTTAAGCTGCCTCTAAGTGTTTAATGAAAACTAAAAGAAAAAGAAAATTTCGATGCTAGTGATGAGTGGTTTCAAAAATCTAGGTTAAATCTTTTTTACAAAATAAACATTTACCGGTGAAAGCTCTGCTACTCTTAGATAATGACCCTTCGCATCCACCAGCAGAAAATTTGAAATTACATAATGGTAGCACCATTACAATGTACAGGTTGTCCCATTTTCGTATGTTTTACGGGGTATCTCGCTCATTTTTTAGGTTAGAACCTTGCGGTTTTCGCGACACCGTGCTCCTTTTTAATGAAACCAAAGATGCACTAATCAAATTTGCCATAGCCATCTTAGTTTTTATGCTAAAGGGTGATTTTGGAAAAATTGCATTTTCAGTCATCCCCTGTAACTCTGTTATTGTCAGACATATTAAAAAAGTAAAAACTGATATTTGTAGATTTTTTTACGTAGAATACAGTGGTGATACTCAGATTTTCTTTAGAGGTCACAGTTTTTGAGATATTGACATAACCTTTTTTTTAATGGGACACCCTATATATTTTTTTAATATCTTTTTTCCCTTGCCAAGAGCTTTTCAAAAATATAGCATAGTCCCATATTTATTTTTATAAATAACGTGACAAAATGATTTTTTTCTATATAATTTACATTGATAAAAAACAAAATAATTAATTAATCACAAATATTGTTCAAATTGCAGACCATTATGTCTCCTACAAGTTTCACAAAGTTTATTAATGCTTTTAATAGCATTTTCCAAAATAAATGATTGTCTTCGTAATTCTGCAAAAGCATTTTCCGTTGCAATTTTTAATTGTTGCATGTTGGCATATTGCCTTGAATAAATTTTATTCTTTAAATACCCCTACAAAAAAAATCCAAAACCGAGAGATCCGGTGATCGTGGTGGCCATCGAACAGAACCATTTGTTCCAATCCATCTCGTGGGAAAACGTTAATTTAGCCAGTTTTGTATTATTCTAGCATTGTGGGCTGGAGCCCCATCCTGCTGGAAGAATATATGGTTCAGTTGAGCCAGTGAAATGTTCATAGTTTTTTCTTGTAGAATTTGTAAGTACCCATTAGAGTTTAGGTTTTCTTCATGAATCTTGTAAACTATTTTTCGGTTAAAAATAAAGCAGGAGACATTAAATCCGAACCTGCCTTGACGCTCTCTAGGAAAAATCACGTGGGTGTTTTCTTGACTCCAAAACCGCGAGTTGTGTCTATTAAGAATTCCCGAACTTGTGAAATGTGCCCCGTCTGACCAAATTATTTCTTTTTCAAAATTATTGTCCTGAGTTTTCATATTTATAAACCAATTGCAGAACTCCAATCTACGTTCAGCATCACCAGGGTGCAGAAGTTTATACTTGTAGGGTTTGAATTTATGCTTTTTTAAAATCCTTTGCACCGTTGTTTTAGACACACCGGTCTCTTCATCTATTTTCCTGCACGAGGTTTCAGGAATGGCTTGAGCAACTGCTAAAACGTTGATCTCTGATTCCTCGTTCTCTTTGTTGTAAACTCGGGGTCGAGGTTTGTCAAAAAATCCATGTTGGCAAAGATTAAATTTTAATTTTTGAAATATTCTTCTGTCGGGTTGTTTTCTTTCGGGATATCTATATGACAATATAGGTATATAAAATAAATACAAACTCTAAGGTAAAGATTAACTGACCTGTTCAGAGTTCTAAGGCCTGGTCTGCGTTTTCATTAGATAATATGAAGCAGGTATTCATATCATATTTCTCAAAGTTTTCAAATTTTTGGTTTCGAGCCATATTAAAAAATAATTAAACAACAACAACAACAAGAACAAGAACGATAACAATTAACAAAAACAACGAATAACAATAAA
The DNA here is from genome assembly GCA_036346205.1 of Vesta saturnalis. Classification (NCBI taxonomy): domain Eukaryota; kingdom Metazoa; phylum Arthropoda; class Insecta; order Coleoptera; family Lampyridae; genus Vesta; species Vesta saturnalis. The sequence goes on along the minus strand of JARFJB010001349.1, from coordinate 823,727 downwards.
TATCAGCACTAAATTTGGAAACATGTAACCAGGAATAATTTGAGAGAAGCAGAAACATCAAAAATCAAATAACTAAGTAATGGCAGAACGTTAATTATTTTGTTTTTTGCGTTACCATGGTTACCCACGGCTATCCACTATTATCAATGTAAATTATAGAAAAAAATCATTTTGTCACGTTATTTATAAAAATAAATATAGACTATGCCATATTTTTTAAAAGCACTTGGCAAGAGGAAAAAGATTAAAAAAATATATATAGGGTGTCCCATAAAAAAAAGTAGGTTATGTCAATATCTGAAAAACCGTGACCTCTAAAGAAAATCTGAGTACGCCACTGGATTCTACGTAAAAAAATCTACAAATATCAGTTTTTACTTTTTTAATATGTCTGACAATAACAGAGTTACAGGGGATGACTGAAAATGCAATTTTTCCAAAATCACCCTGTACCACACAAACTAAGATGGCTATGGCAAATTTGATTAGTGCATCTTTGGTTTCATTAAAAAACAGCACGGTGTCGCGAAAACCGCAAGGTTCTAACCTAAAAAATAAGCGACATACCCCGTAAAACATACGAAAATGGGACAACCTGTACATGCCTCCCAACATTACACCTTTGAAACAGCCTATGGATCAAAATGTAATACGCATCACTAAACTTTTTTATCGAAACAATCTTTTGCTATCCATTGTATCTTCAGAATCCAGAATATATCTGCGGTTCTCAAAAATATAAGTTTAAAAGATGTGGTTAATCTTACATTAGTGTAGGATAAATTAAAATGTGAATCCATTAAAAAATGCTGGAAAAACATTCTCGATTTTAACCAAGAAATATAGGATTCAGAGGAGGATCTTCCACTGGCTGTTTTAAAAGGAAAACTTAATTACTCGTATATTAATGAAACTTACTGAAGTTATCACGTTGTGTAAAGAAACTAAGAATGATTATGGGAAAAAGCAGTGTAGAAATGGTACGGCAATCCTGTTAATTTGTAGGTCGAAATTTCTAAGCAAGATATTGAAGATTGGAATAACGAAAAATCTGAAAATGAAGGAGAAGAAGCAGAGAAGACAGACGAGAAAGACATGAATTTCAATATAGCTAACCCATTTTCTCTGTTTTGCAGAATTTTATCAGCGGGTCTATATACCTCAATAACATAAAGAAAATGTAAATCGTTTCGACTGCATTGAGGAATTTCGCTTCAATCAAAAGCTTTACCTTCTACCTCCTTTAATGCATTTATCATTAATGTAAAATTTTTGTAAATAATTTCACTTATCTTTAGGTGTTCACTCCAACGTTATTCTAAAAACTTGACGGTTAATTTACCCTCGTAAAGTTGCTTCACTTTAAATATATTAAAAATCTTGTGAACAAGTTTACAATGATCCAAATAATGACGTATTTCTGTTATTTCCGAAACGGTTTTTATGGTAACTAAATATAATTGGTGGTTGTAGCAATGAACCTATCGAATGTTCTGTTTTAATTTAATTTGAATTAACGCCACTCATAACGCTGGCCCCATCATAGAACTGGCTAATGATATGGTCTGTATTCATATTAGACTTTCTTAATATATCTAAAGCTAATTCCGCTAAGCATTCGACCTTGAGCTTTTCAGAATTCTCAATAGCCAAAATAGATTCACGTGGAATACCGTCTTTTATGTAAAGTAGCGCAATAGCGATATTTTCTCTGCCGTTTTTATCTTTTGTGCCATCTTCAATTATACCACGGAACATATACAACAATAACAGCATTAGTAACTACACATTTTCTGCCATTACTTCAATTATTTCGTTTTGTATATTAGGTAATAATTTTTACAGTATCGAATCCTTTCTTAATGTGTATTTTTTTGTTAGTATGCTCATGCTTATGGTCAGTCTTTACTTATTTATAGCTTATATATCTTATTCGTGGACTGTTCAAGAGTCCTTCTCCTCTGCAGACCTGGTCAATCCATGTTTGTTGGTATTGCGATGTTTTTGTGTTACTGTATAGTTTACAATCATGAGATGTGGTTATTTTTGATGTAAAAAACAAGAAAAAAAATTTATTTATTTAATATTTAATAATGCGTTAATTGGCAAGTCGTTGTTTAGTAGGGTGTACGTGAGTTGATTATTAGATTCGTCGTCCGGTTTCTTGCTGGATCGTCATCGAATAGACAATACATAGGGATGTTCCAGGAATCTTCTATCTCCTCAAGGTCGTCATTGTAACGATTGCGGGATGCTTGTATTTTATTTTAGGTTTTCTTCGTAATTAAAACGGTAGTTATAGGATGTTAAATCTCTTTGGTAGGGTGTCGTCAAAGATTCTTTATGCAAAGTTTTATGTAGTATTTGGATTCGTGTATGATGGTTGGTATTTGCGTATTTTGGGGTCGCTATACGTGAGAGGTAACCTGTGTATGCGTCTGATATTCGGCGTTCAAAGCAATAGAGGAAATGATTTTTATGTTCGTGTATATTAAATCCAAAACAGGAGAACATATGTTTTGTAATGTGTTTAGTTTTTGGGGTGGCAACTCTGATCCTACCGGAGGGCGCCAGTAGTTTGCCTTTCTTATCCTGTTTTCCTTGGTACATCAAGCCAATTGAGGTTCTAGTAAAATTTCTAGGTAGGTTGAATCTTTCTTGGTTTAGGGCGAAAACGTTTCTGGAGGCAAGGTTTAACTTATCTTTGGTGTAATTAACGTCGGAAAATTGTTTATTTTTGGATTGACGGATACTCTGCCGTTTCGCCCAGTTGGGAATGTTAAGGGTTTTGATGACCATTTCGCTGTTGATTAACTGAGAAGGCGGTGTCATCCTTGAACTGACGACTACTTGTGACTTAATGTCGGATACGATAATAAGAGGATCTAAGGCAGAACCTTGCGGTACGACCGCTGTAGGTTGCAAGGATCTGAGGTTTTCCCTACTTTGACCCAAACTCATCGATTGGTCAGGTACGAGAGTAGGAGTTTGGAGGAGGGGTCGGGAATGTTGAGGTTGTAACAACCCTTTTTGAGTTGTATTAAAATATACTTTAATTTAAGGTCTTTCATTCATTTAGCTGTAAATATAAGAAAATTTTAATTATTTTTGTATTGTAGATATGAAGTAGGCAACTTAATTTGCATATCTTTTAATTTATATGCATATTTCTTAAGTGTATATTTTCTTAATGGTTTATATTACTCTTTAAATTATTTTTCTGATCATTTATTCGCGCATTACGTCATCGTGATTAATTTTGCGCAAATCCTTTACAGTACATTACTTAAGCATCCATTTTGGTTACTTCCTGATGAACGTTAAGAGAAGCAGAAAGTTTTTGTTTTCCTAAATTTATGTGAAAGTTCCATTAATTTGATGGTAAGATATCTTTTAACTCGTAATACTAAAAATTAAAACATTTGCTCTTTTCAGGCACTTTTTTTACTGCATTTTATTTTTACTGTTACTTTACTTTTACATTTAATATTAACGCTTGATTGCACAATTAATTTTACTGTTGCGAACGTTTTCATTTTATGATTGCAATTTTGCATTCAAAATTCAAAATAATGCAATAAACATTAGATTCAAAATTTCAAAGTTATGAGATAAAATTCTTCATGGGTTGATTTACTATAAACATTATTTCAAGATATTGCAATAATGGTGCAAGGATGACATCACCTTGGTTGACGGTTTCGTAACATTTAGATACCAGAGGGTATTAAAATTTTACAAAAATTTTACAAAGGTATTTATGTAATGATTTTTTTTGTAAGGATAGTTTTAAGATATATTTTATTTAATCATATCACATTAACTGTTAATAAACATATTTATATTTTTATTTTTACATTTTGATAAAATTTTATTGTTAACAAACTCGGTTTAGTTGTTCCGGCATTATTAAAAGTAATTCGTCCGAGATCATTTTATTAGTATTACATACAATTTTTTATTATTTATGTTGGGTGGAAAGGAAAGCAGATTTAGTGGTATTCAAATCAAAATATTGAACCTCCCTACTTAAACTACTGATCAAAGGCATTATTTGTGGTGAATGGTTAGTATCTCCAGTCAGTTTGACGATTTGTGTTTTGGAGAACATTATTACTTACATTTATTTATCATTAAATTTATTATACCATTTACACCACTTATTTTTTATAAGGTTACGGGTCTGGTGCAGCGAACCGTCGTGCCAGACCCTGTCAAATGCTTGGTAAATGTCCATAAACACAGCCAGATTGCATTGCTTGTGATTGAATGCTCTGGTGGTTTCTGTAGCTTCAACAAATCGTGACACGTTCGGTTAACGGAAGTCGAATTGCTGTTGGGTAGGAGGTCGTTAAATTTAGGTTCCCTGAGTCGCCTGGCTAGAATCTGCTCAAAGCATTTTCCGATGCAACTCAAAGATTGGTCTATAGGAATGAGGTTAGTCGTGGTTTGGGTATCATGCTAGGCCGATTTAGTCGGTCAATAGGATTAGGCATTATTGTAGATGTTGAGAGTAATCACTGAGTCATGACGGACAATTTAGGATTTAGACCGTCATGACCTGGGACATTTTTCCTTTTGAAATATGTGGACCTGGTCGGGCGTGATCATAAAGGATTCTCGATATCGAGTTGGATTTCAGGAAGGTTATTGCTAATCCAAGGCGACTCTCAGGAGTGCGTTGAACCGAATTAGATCATCTTTGGAAAATGGATTGATGGTGACCAAAGAAATCGGCCTTTCCTTGGTCGGAGGAGATTAGGCCCTGTAGGTCGGTTATATTTAGGGTTGATTTTCCTCTGGCCAGTCTATCGAACTGTTGCTAAAAGAGTTTACCATTTCTGTAATCTAGTTGGAAGGTGGCTTTGGTCCAGGAGTCTTCGGCGTGTTTGTTAGCTTCTCGCCTGATTAAGGCGTTAAGGCGATTGTATACGGTCTTAAGAGCCGGGTCTTTGATCCAGTTCACAATGTGCTGTGGGAGCGGTTTGCGAGACGTGTCGATGTTTTTAGTGTTGCAGAGATATCGACCGCTTCCGTAATTACGGAGGTTAGGTCCCTAATGGCTCTCTCGAGATATTGGGTCGTTTGAAGATTTGGTGTAGGAAGGTTGTTTGAGCTTCCAGTCTGCTTTGAAAAATCTCGAATGACTGTGTATTGAGGAGGTGTAGGGGGAGCTGGACAAAATGAAGTTTTGACCAGTAGGGGTATATGGGTATATGATCTGATGTGATCCTGGTGCCTAGAAAGCACTCACGATCGAAATAGTGAGCTATGGGTTCAAACTATGATGTGATCTACTATTGAGGCCTAATGTTCGAAATATGTTGGTTTGTTGGCGATTAGCAACAGCCAACTGCAACAGAGTGAGGATAGCTGTTACCGTTGCCATGTTGCGGTGTCCCAATTGGATGTGGCGGGCATTGAAATCACCTGATAACTGCATTAGGGAGGCTACGGGTAGATTAAAAGGTCATCATATGTTGTGGCCGGGTTATAATAAAAAATACTATGAGTAATGCACCGTCGCAGCAACGCATTCAAGATACTGTAGATGAGCAGGAAGTTGAAAAAGTGGATGGAAGCAATTTTTAATTAAGAGGCGGTTCCGTGGTCTATTGTTTAGAAATGTGTGATACGTGTTAAAGTTTAGTGCATCTGGAGTTTTGTTTCCGTGATGGAAAGATGTTATATTTGAAGAAGTGTTTAAGTAAGGGGCGTTTCCGACGAACTGTCCCTGTTAGGATATCCATTGTAGCAGGAGTTAAGGATTTGGTTGTATGATTACGGCGACCTTCATCCGCGTACCGGATACGCAGATGTTGATCCTCCGTTGGAAGAAGTTTCGATAGTCTAGGGTGCGGACAACCCTATCTCGCCGGTCAAATATATGGAAGAATTGAGGATTTAATAGGCCTTTAAAGGATAGGGATTCGGTGTCGGGAGAGGCTTTTTTTTTTGATAGGCAGGATAGGTTCGAGGGAATCCATCTTCGACGAAGAACTAGGAGGTTCCCGCCGCTTCCGGTAAAGGAGATATGAGCTTTCCCGCAGTTATTACACCTTGGGTTAGCCGAGGATTTACAGGAGGATCTGTGGCTTTCACCACATCGGATAGATACACTCATCGGCATTGTCCCACCGTGCAGGTGGAGCAATACTTCAGAGGTTGAGGGATAAGGGAGGTTAACTGTACCTGAACATGACGACACCACGTGCGAGGAGGTACTGGATGGTTTATGTTATGATTCGGATAAGTAGTAGTGTTGTAAACAGATGTTGGTAATTTACGAAATGGTGACGCAGCCTAAGCTGTGTACCATCCGGCAAGAAGGTCTCTAGGAGACATTATGGTTAAACGTTAAGTTTAACAGAGAATTAAGGAATTTAATGGAGTTGTAAAGAATTTCTGGGATATTGCGGATCAATACCTCGAGGATTGAAAATACAGGTGGTTATTTAACACTTTGTGTGCTTTTTGTGTGCGTGTGCATTCTCTTGGTGTGTGTGTGTGTGTGTGTTTGTGTTTTATGGAGGCGGTCGTGTTGAAATGTAGGAGTGTGTGGATGAGGTTGAAATGGACGATGTGTTTGTGGGAGCGTGTTCGTAGGATGGTGGTGCAGACGATTTGCGTATGTGTGTGTAGTGTCAGTGTAGGTGGACCCGTCTAATACAACTTACGATAGCAGGTGGCGACCGTATTTAACCATCACGGTTGTTGTTAGTAAGTTTAGGAAATTAAATTAAAAAAAGAAAGATAATTGTTTTAAGAAAGGCTCTCCGAGTGCAGCCTCACATAGGATAAAAGGCTTAAATCAGAGACCCAAATAGAAAAGGAGGAAAACAAGTGTTAGATTAAAACAAATAAATTAAAATTAAAGCAATATTTTTCTTAAACTGATACCTATTACCCGACGTCGATCCTGTAGCTGGCGGTGGCGGTGTCCTGGATGCTTCTATATGTTGTTCTTCGTTCTTGCTGTATTCCGGCGGCTCCTGCTTGCTGCTAAGCTGAGGCTCCTCTACGGATGACCACTTCTTCGTATTATCTGTATGCAAGCAGTGACAGATCTAACTCCGAAGCGGCGAAGATCACGATGCCGGAACGATAAACGTAAAAACGCTAAGTTTGGAAATTAAGAGATTGTAATAAAAATCACAAAAACTCTTACGCGAGAAGGGGCTTACGTTCGATACCGAGGTTCGGACTGCCCTGCTCAATGTGTAACGAAATAGCGATTGGTATAGACCTGTTTCTGTACCCGTTTCTATATGATATCCGTCACGAGATGGTAACATTTATAACGAAAAAGTTTACCATATCAAAAACTGATTTTATGTAATATCGATTTTTTTCTAATATATCGTCATTAATCAGAGTAGATATTTCGGGATTTTTTGTTAATCTCAGAGCTTATTCATACTAGTTTGCAATGCACATGTTTATAAAATCCTCTTCTCTTTTCCAACGCAATTTTCCAATTTGAAAACCCGCTAGAAGAAAATGCTGTTTCCCTAGTTTCATTATTTTTAGAAACGCGACATATAAAATAGAATGGTGCGGTTTTTTGTTTACAATATTCCAACCACCCAAAAGTGTTATACCATTGACTTCTGCCGTTAGTTTTTGGGTACTATTAAAGTATTAATAAAGTATTAATTGATTAATTTGAAAATCTGAATTAATTTGATGCCATGTTTAATTTTTAAAAATTGAGTTATTCTATATATATATATATATATATATATATATATATATATATATATATATATATGTATATATATATAGGTTTTTTATTTCAATTAATAAAACTTCTAAATGTGACGTTCGAAAGATTTGTGCCGGATGTATTGGGGTTTAATGTAATTAGCCACGCATCCATCTTCATATAGAATTTTCCAGTGTTATAAAGTTCTATATTAAAGAAGACTTCTAACCTTTTCTCAACCTTCAATATGACTTCAAAATGAAAATATAAAACACATACACTATTCACTGCAATAAACTGTTCTGCATTAATGTCATAAAACGAAAAATTATTATTAATTTTATAAATACATAAATAAAAAGTTTACCTCGAGTAGAATTTGAACCTACGGCATGTACTTTGCTAGAGTACCGCTCTAACCAACTAAGCAACCGAGGATACAAGCCCCAATCGATGTAAATTTTGTCTTTATGTATGTAGAAATGATGTAAATTCTAAAAATAATGTAATTACAGTCAAATTACATATATTAAGGAATGTGAGCCTGCAATATCGTAAGGATTCAAACATATCAAAGCATGTTGCACGTTATGAACGAATAAGTTCATGACCAAACTTATAATAATTCGCATTCGTAAAAGTTAGAAATGTAAAATATTTCGTTTTCAATTTTTCGTATCCTATTGAAAGTCCTATTAATAAATTTTACCGTATAAAGATACCCACTCTAACAAATTGTGATAAAAAATAATCATACGGAAAGTTACTACAAGGATGACAGAATGATAGCTTAGTAGTTGATCATTTAGTTTTGCTTTTTGAGAGCGACGTTTCAAGCGGACTTCCTCACTTAGTGAAGGACTTCACTTGAATCAATTCATATGTTATATAATTTTTTTAAGCATTATACTCTCAGATTCAATTCATTACTAGTCTGACACCTTTCTGAGCCATTGAGAATCAAATATATTTTTTAGAACTTATAAAACCTTTCGTGGTTGCCGAAGTTTATTGCGCCGTTGAATTCCAATAATTTACGGTAATAGGAGAGAGCAGTAGACCACTCAAAGTGAGAACGCAGGTACATAAGAACAACGTCCGCAAGGGCGATCCATAAAGATCAATAATCGCCGAACATGTCTGGAACGAAAACCACCGCATCCAATGGGATAACATTAGATAGTGGCAAAGGACGAGAACACAACTCGTAAACTCAAAAAGCCACATACATAGCATGCAGAAAATAATAAGCCAAGCTATTGTAAAATAAAACTCATATGGATTCTAATAATCGAAGAGCTTAAGCGCAATGCACCTGCACAAGAAGTTACGGCAACATGGCAATAAACTTCTGGCAACCACGAAAAGTTTATATATATATATATATATATATATATATATATATATATATATATATATATATATATATATATAGTACAATATATATCTAAAAGTTCTAAAAATACATTAGATTACTCAATGACTAGGTAAGGTGTCAAACTAGTAAGTGAAAGGTCCAAGTTCGAATCTGAGAGTAGTCAATGAAAAATTATATATAACATATGAATGACTAAGCGCGAAGAACTTTTGACTAATGATGAAAGCAGAGTCCGCTTGAAATCAAAAGGAAAACTGTGGAAATAGGGCGATCAACTCCACTAATAGAAAACCACAGTTACAAAACACTTATAATACGTAATGATAGCTGTTCATAATGGTTTTTTGTGGTCTTACCAACATCGCTATAAGTTGCCAATGCTAATTCTGGAAAGAGTTCACAGAATTTATTTTCTGTCTGGCCAACTTGCCACATGTTACCACTGTACATTATTCCCGAAGTTGAAATGCGGCAACGACAATAGCTGTTACACAATTTTCTGGAGTACGAGGACTGATTTGTGTCTTATACTGTGGCACCACTAACTAAAACTGAATTCTAGAATGGGATATGCATTGAGCTCAAGGCAGTAAAACTCCAACTTCCAAAAAAAATGTTTATTAGATGTTTCTCAGAACGGTGTAACCTAGATGGTCTCTCAGGAAATCTGTTTTTGCCCTCTTTGTAATTTATTCAGTTCAGTCACTTATAGGAAACAAACAAATCGTCCTTACGTATTTTAAAATTCCAACATTTAAAACGTGAAAAATAATTCCTTCAAGATTTATTGGAAATTCTTTACAAAAAGCGGATTGGTTTTTGCATCAATGAAAAACCGTAAAGAACGGCATCCGTGATTAGAATGTATTTGGTTATAAAACACCAGAATGTTGAGCGTGGTACTTGGCTTGGCATGTAACATGAGGGTATGTTGTTTAAGTGGACAACTGACCGTAAACAAGGGTCACATCCTCGTATTTCAAGCATTTTAAGAAATAAATGGTGAAAGTAAATTTATGCTGAAACCATAATTTGAAACATTATTATGAGAATCTTTCCAATCATTACAAAATTGAATTCTCACAATTTCTAATTGGACCAGTTTGTATAATAGACCACATTTTCCACCTTATTTTAATGGTTTCTTTTCGTCTTTTCAATTGTCATAGTTAAGGCCTTTTGTTTTTAACGTGCACGGTAGGACGTGTTTTTTCAATAATTTTTACAAACGTGAGAGACCGTATTTTCAATTTTTATCTCTAATTATTTTTAGCCCACTTGTAGGACGTATTTATGACAGCTCATGTGAAGGATGTATTTATTTCTTGGGCTTTGGTCTTGGCTTGGACTTTTGATACACTATCTTTACTCTGGGTGACTTCTTTTCGAGGAACCTAATTAGACTTTTGTACTTGATCAAGTGAATTTGATCTTGGTGCTGGACCTGGTCTTGGACTTTTGAGCTAGGTCTAATTTGGTCTTAGGCTATTTTGATGGTTATCTAATTAAGGTCCTTTTGGTTGCATTAAGAGCAGTACCCTGGGGCTTAGGCAATTGCACGTGTTCTGATTGAAAAAGATTTTTATTTAGTCTATTTAAACGAGGTTGCTGGTATACTCTTATAGTTTAGCGATTCAAGATGGAAGGTCAGTTTAAGCACTCCTTTTCGGCGATAGTTGCGGGTCCGTCGGGTTGTGAGAAATCGTATTTTATCGTGGATTTTCTAAAAAATATCGAAACGACCTGCGATACAGGGTTTACCTGATATGGAACAGTTTGACGGGGAAGAACCTGTCTTAATAATAATTGACTATCTAATGCGTGGCTGATATTTTTACAAAGGGCTGTCATCATCGAAATCTAAGTGTGTTTTTCTTAACGCAGAACATAACGATAAAAACATTTTGTAAGTGTGGAATAACCTGTACGCGAAAGGTTTAGGTGCCATCCTAAATATAAAGTCGGTGAGCATGTCAGAATCGCCAGAACTAAGTACACCTTTGAGAAGGGATGTGAAACGAATTGGAGCGAGGAAGTTTTTACAATTAGTGCGGTGATAAAAAGAAGACCACTGGTTTATCGAATAATGTATCTTAATAACGATCCTGTTGATATTTACAAGAAGAATTGCAAATGTTACGGTTGATAAAGATACTGTATTCAAAGTCGATAAGATTCTAGAGAGAACCGTGGCGATATAAACAATACCTGGTCAAGTGGCGTGGATACAGTGACAAATTTAATAACTGGGTGTTAGCTTCAGTTGAGAGATATATAAAATGGGTTCATCTTACTATTGAGTAATAGCTCTATGGCGTATTTTCCAGTAATATGACGCAACTGAAAAACAAATAAGATTAACGGGCTCGTGGGTTGTAGGGATATCAAATTAGTACCCATGTTCTTTGCCGCTGTAAGTGCAACAGATAGTTTAATTTATTATGAACAGAGCCACCTGGCGAGAACGTGTTAGAAACGATATTAAAAAGGCCGCAGAATATTTTCAACTCGACAACGAGATCATTTATATTGAAGATGGCTGGTATATACGATTCGCTAAATTACGCCAGCATAGAAGAAATGATCACGAGCTAAATAACCATGTATAAGTAAATTACTAACAATCGAATATCATAATCTAACTAAGCCGTCACTACGAAATTAAAAAGCTATCGCTATTCGATTCTCAGAACGTCTAGTTACAATTGGTTATCGACCGTATCAGAACATAGCTATGGAACCAATATGCTAGTATATGGATAGGATTACCAACTCAGATGTTTGTTTATTGCGATATCGTTGAACCGCAAATTGTGGATGATGTTTTATCTCCGCTTATGCGTATAATAAATATTACAGAAAACTATGCTAGGAGGTCATAAAGATGTGGTTTTTCGTACACACATACCGGTAATGAACGAATTGAAAACATCGAGATTAATATAAAAAGATACGGGTGCAGCAATTCCATTTGGGTTTAAGTTGCCTGAAGACCTTTAAGAAAGTACAATAAGTTTGCCTTATCAGCAATATTACATGAATAGGCAACAGTATGCTCATCTACAGAGGTGCGCCATATCAACGTGGTCATGGAATAAGCTTTAGGTGGCATATTTAGAATATATCGAAAGCTAAATTATGGAAAGGAGGCCAAGAGTTCACATCTAGGATGTACTATATGGCACAATGATACAGCTGGACTGATGAATTCACTGGGAAACGCAAATAACGGTTTTCAAAACGTCAAGCATTGCGGCTACCAAACGGATAGAGATGATTGGTCACGTGCACTATTTGTTTAATCAAGAAAAGTTTCTATATTGTTGAGTTAAAGTAAATTTGTGCGATCAAGAGATACCTTTAGCCTAATGGCAGCGCTCGCTTCAAATTACAAGACGCGTATTATAGACGCTAGTTTACTGGTGAGACGTATGAGGATCAATCTAACTATTCTAATCGCGCATGCTAAAGCTTTAGAAACAACAACCGCAAAATACCCTGTTACAAGGACCGACGTAAAAGTGTTAACTATACTTGCAGACACACAGCGAAAATCATTGGATAATGTTTTCCTGGGTCAGTTACCTAAGCGATGCATCGTAGGATTTGCAGAAAATAAAGCCTTCAACGGTGATTACCCCTCAAACCCGTTCAATTTTTATCGCTGCAATATTAACTACATGGTGTAATATATTGACGGGCAACAAATTCCATCGAAGGCCTTACAACCAGACTTTACAGCTAATGGTTTATGGGTAAGAGCGTACCACACCTTATTCTCTGGTACGTATTCATTTTTGAATGAAGGTAACGATATATCGAAAGTGATTACCCAACGGCTACTGTGTAAGCTTTGACCTAACACCTGACTTGTCTGCAAACGCTAGTACGCACTGGAATTTGTTAAAACGCTTTCAGATGGAAGTCGGGTTTGAAGAAGCTCACCGTAACGTTAACTGTTTGTATGCAGAATTCGATAACGTGATCGAGATCGATAAACATCGAAATGTGATTGTATTTTAGCTGTTAAAGTGGTAGCTCTAACCTGCAAGCTTTGTACAGCAGCCGATAGAAGGTGGACGTATACTTGGACGTACAAGGGTTTAGTGGTGTTCAACGAATTCATACCGAAAGAAATTGCCGTGGTTACAGATTATGGTCGTTTATCGTTGATGGTGATGAACTACCTCAGGTTACTTGATATCAGGATTCATGTCACGACAGATAAAATTTATGGAGGATAATTATCATGGTTGAAATTGGTCTCATGTACATTACAACAATTTCTGTGAGGAGTTGATGAGAGTTTCGCCCATTTAACAAAATTCACGTTAAGGGCAGGAAACAACAGTTTTAAGGTTTCAACAAACCGATAGTAAATCTGGAGGAGACTGGTTGCCCGTCGATTAAACAGTTGAAAAGGAAGCAAAAGCATATAGCTGTTAAACCATAACATCACTGAGTATTGTTCTAAAACGTTACTACTTCAAGACTGGATGCATACCAATTCCAAAGATGTATGCTACGTGTTAGATGCTTGAAATCGATCACCACAAGAAGAATGTCTTGCTTTATGCTTCTAATCAACTACGAGACACGCACCTAGACCGGTGCAATTATCGTAAACATGGATCCTGAAAGAAAACAGGTCAGCATTGGACCATCTACATTGACGAGAATGGTAACAGTAGTATAGCATAGCGGTTCTATTTCTACTATACTTTTCTACAGTGTTTTGCTAAGGTCATCACATTGTACGTCCAAGTACACGGTTTATCAAGGTCATCATCTTCAAGGTCACCGACGTGGTAGGTAACATGTATCCTCAAGTCATTGCCCTCATCTCAAGCAAGTCATGCATGTTTCAAAGCCACGCCTCCCAGTGCCCTCGGGTCAAACAGGTGGCCGTTCCCTAAACAGGTAGCCGTTTCAAAAACAGGTAGCCGTTTCCTTAAACAGGTAGCCGTTTCCAAAACAGGGGTCCGTTTAAAACAGATAGCTGTTTCCAAGTTTTCCCATAGGGAATGCGATTTTTCAGGTAATTCCCAATTCTAGGAAATCAAGAACAAAGACGATGCATTGTTCAACGTTCAAATATTTAATTTTCAAGGTAAAAAAAGACGATTCATTGTTCTGGTTGAGTTATAAAAAAGATTGTTATCTTCATCTCAATTCGAAATCAAAAAAGGCGGTAATTGTCAACGCTTCAAAGTCTATGCTTACATTTTCAAGGTGGAGAACAAAGACGATCTATTGTTATGGATGAGTCAAGTTTAAAATTCTAGAAATCCAAAAGATGCATTGTCAGGTTCAAAGTCTATGCTTACAATTTTCAAGGTCACAGAAAATGAACAAAACGATCTATTGTTCTGGTTGATTTATAAAATAGATTCTAATTCTTTAAGAACAAAGGGATCCATTGTGCTTCAAAGTCTATTTACAATTTTCAAGGTGAGAGAACAAAGACGATTCATTGTGAGTCGTAGCTTAAAAGGTGATCCGAACTTATCCGACCTTGAACTTATCTCTATATAAGTAGATAAAGAACAGTCCCACGTCAGTCGATACATTACAATCGTCACAACAACAAATTACCTAAAGTAAAAAGCAAATTTATTATTAATCACCAGGTGTGCATCATATTTTTACAATCTACTAAAGTTTTTTGTAAACCAAGCAATTTGTTAAACGTAAAGAGTAACTATTATTTTAATCTGTTTGCATCATATTTTTACAATCGGACTAGAACCGTTGTGAAGAGCAATTTGTTAAAGTTCATTGTTACGGGTTTCATATTGCTAGCTATGAGTATGCCAAGTAGTAGTGAGATGGTTAATTTAACAAAGCGCATTGTTCCTTATTGAAAACAAAAAGGAATTTGCCAGGCACATCCGTATAGTTAACACCAATATCAAGCTATTGCAAGATATAATTAAACATAAAATTTATTATGAGACCAATGAAAGCTTTTAAGCTTGAGACAATTTAGCATTGCTCAAGTGCTATCTGGTTAGATTGAGACGGTTAAAGAACGCTTCAGAAAGTTGGTAGTGGAATTGTCAATAAAAAGGTATGCATAATTACGTTGGTACCCCTAGACTCATGTTTCAATGGTAGGTGTTACAGGAATTATAATCAATATGTCAAACATTAAGGACCCTTTGATATTTTTACTAAACACATATAATAGTTTTGCACGTAAGGTGAAATTAATGTTAAGGCAATCTATGCTAAAGGTAAATGTGGTCTTAGGCTGTAATTTCATGCAACCCCAAAATCATAGTATTGAGTTGAAGACTTTTGCCACAAAAAATTGCGTTATTGATATTTCAACCAATATACGTGTCTGGTACAATGAAAACGTGTATGATAAGTTACGGATAAAATTAGAGGAGTTTTCCGAAAGGGATTCCGGTTGGGCAGTACATGAAGTCTTACATTTAAAAGTGAATATTAATAGCTATGTCCCATTTAGAGGCGGTGATTCAACCTATGTTAAAGTTCCACACTTCATAGAAGTAAAGCATGCTGTTGTTAATGTTAAAAATAACGATGAGTATTGCTTCCTGTGGGCCGTTGTTTCGGCATTATATCCCGTTCACAGCATTCATATCGGACTTCTAGTTATCCTCATTTTAGAGATGTTTTGAAGTATGATTCAATTCACTTCCCATTCAGCTGGATGATGTAAAAAAATTTGAGAAACTAAACAACCTCGCAATTAATTTGTACTGCATAAATGGTAAAAAAGTTGTACCCTTTGTATTGAGTAATCAGCAAAGCGATAAAGAACCCATAAATCTTTTAATACTTTCTGATCAGACGGATAACACTGTATACCATTTCACATGGATTAAAAATATGTCAGCTTTATTTTCAAAACAGATATCGAATTATGAGGCAAGAAATTTATTTGTTACCGATGCTTGAACATTTTCTTCAGATCGCCTTCTACAAAAACATACCACTCACTGTCAGCAACTTAATCAATGCTCTACTAGGCTGCCTACCGAAGCGGAAATGAAT
Organism: Vesta saturnalis; assembly: GCA_036346205.1. Classification (NCBI taxonomy): domain Eukaryota; kingdom Metazoa; phylum Arthropoda; class Insecta; order Coleoptera; family Lampyridae; genus Vesta; species Vesta saturnalis. Next base: position 807,618 of record JARFJB010001349.1, on the reverse strand, counting down.
TTACAGTTCAAAATTTCGCATTCAAGAAAAGGTGCCATTTGTCATTTATGCCGATTTAGAAAGTATTTTAGAGAAGTGTGCAAATGGTATCGAAGGTAATACTCTATTTCACTCCAAACACACACCTTTCAGCATTGCCTACTATTTGAAGTGTTCATATGATGATTCTTTATCTCGATTTAGGCTTTATAGAGGAAAGGATTGCATTCAATGGTTTGTTAACGAGCTTCAAAGTATTGCACATTGGGCTACCGAAATAATCAATCAAATTATTCCAATGGGTACTTTAAGTCTCAGTCAGGTTGAGCAATTTGAAAGCGCCACGATTTGTCACATTTGTCGAAAACCATTTACTAATTCTGATATAAAAGTTAGAGACCATAATCATCTTACAGGAGCATTTCGGGGGGCAGCGCACCAGGTATGTAACCTAAACTATACAGACTCCCACATTCTGCCAGTTGTGTTCCATAATTTATCAGGTTATGATTCTCATTTCATCATTAGAGAATTGGCTAGTGTTCCCGGTTTGATTTCACTGCTACCCATAAACAAAGAAAGATATATCTCTTTACGAAGGTAATGGAAGGCACCAAAATTAAGTTTAGATTTATTGACTCTTTCAGATTTATGAGCAGTAGTATTGAAAAGTTGTCAGACTATTTGGAGGATAGTAAAAAAATTATTTCCCACGCTAGTTGCAACAATGATGAGGAATTTTCTCTAGTAGTTCGCAAAGGTGTGTTTCCTTATGAGTATATTGATACGTGGGATAAATTGAATGAGACCACGCTCCTCCTAAAGAAGCATTTTTCAGTCATCTTAACAATGAGGAATCAGTGATGAGAGTTTTGCGCATGCGGTTAACGTGTGGAACAAATTTAGTATTAAATCGTTAGGGGAGTACTCGGATTTGTATCTAAAAACAGACGTTCTACTTTTAGCAGATATTTTCGAGAACTTTCGGCAAACTTGTATAAGTACTTACGAGCTTGATCCTCTGCACTATTATACAGCTCCCGGTTTAGCATTCGATGCTATGCTTAAAATTACACAAGTAAAGTTAGAATTATTTACAGACATTGATATGCTAATGTTTATTGAAAGAGGGATTAGAGGTGGTGTAGCTCAATGTTCAAATCGGTATGCTAAAGCTAACAATAAGTACATGGGGGAAAAATTTGATCCCACCTCCGAAAGTGTGTATTTAATGTACTACGACGTGAATAATTTATATGGAGCCGCCATGTCAGAATTTCTACCATTTGGCGATTTTTCTTTTATTGATGAAGCTAATTTTGAAAGTTTAGATTTAATAAACCATCCTGATGATTCGGAAATTGGTTATATAGTCGAGTGTGATTTAGACTATCCTATAGAATTACATGAGAGTCACAGTGATCTACCGCTGGCACCCGAACATATGGTTCCACCCACGCCTGATTCCAAAATGAAAAATTACTGCTTACCTTGTATCCAAAACGTAATTATGTAATTCATTACAGAAATTTAAAAGTATATTTAAAATATGGATTGAAGTTGGTAAAAGTACACCGTATATTACGTTTTAAACAGTCCCCATGGTTAAAAAATATATAGATTTAAATACAGCCATGCGTCAGCAATCTCAAAATGAATTCGATAAAAATTTCTATAAATTAATGATTAATAGTGTTTTCGGAAGCTGATGGAAAATGTACGTAAGCATAAGGACATACGACTAGTAACGAAATGGGAGGGTCGCTATGGTGCTCGTGCTTACATATCAAAACCAAATTTTCATAGTTGTACAATATTTGACAATGATATGCTTATCATTCAAATGAATAAGCTTGAAGTATATTTCAATAAACCTATATATGCAGGATTCAGTGTTTTAGACGTTTCAAAACTTTTTATATAATTTTCATTACGGTTACACGCTACCCAAGTTCCATAATAGTGCTAAGCTCTTGTACACGGATACGGATAGTCTCATATATGCCTTTTCGGTTCCCGATATCTATGAATGTATTAAAGAGGACATTGATAAATTCGATACATCTGATTATAGTCCGACAACATCTTTGGACTCCCATTAGTAAATAAAAGGTCCCTGGCTTAATGAAGATGAAAATCATGGCAAAATTATGGTTGAATTTGTAGGACTTCGCAAAATGTATGCTTACGCGGTTGATGAAAAGGTTGTAAAAAATCAAAGGGTTCTACGCAAGCAAGCGTGAGGCAGATCACGATTAATGATTATAAACAGGTTCTGTTTGATGGTGGCGTAATAAGGCGCTATCAACATCTCATAAGATCAAAGAAACATGATGTGTTTACCATTAAACAAAATAAAGTCATACTCAATCCTTATGACGATAAACGCTTAGTCAATTTTGATTTCACTGATACTAGACCCTGGGGTACAACTTTCAGTAAACAATGAGCAGGAAGAACTGTAGTAGTATCAAATCTACAGAAAGTACCTGAAGCGTTCTTTGCCCTCCCAGAAAGCTATACATTTATATTGAATATATTGCAACATATTCCGGATGAGTGTTTTAGCTGGTGTAAACTCAAAGTGTGCAAATGAAGTAATTATTAATATATTATTTGATAGAAAAATTAGCTTAGACAATACTGTTAAAAGTTTTACGAAATTGTACCGATAAAGGTTCGTTAACCTTTAATGATATAGATAGGATTTTAGATGACATGAATTTACCTTAAAATGTACATATACAAGTTATTATGGGGTGATTCATTGTGTGTGTACAAATGTTAGCGTACAATATATTGTTTATAAAGACACTTTCTGTAAGTGAATGTATCGAGACAGCAGCATATGCTAATTACAAGTACCTCGCTATTTTAATTAAAGTATTATTAGAACAAACATTACATATAAGTTTCAACCATGGGAAAATGAGGAGCACCACAAATTGGGTTTTGGATAACATTTAGAAAGGTGAAACAAATTCCTGCTTGGGATGGACATGTGGACCAGATTCAGGAATGTGGCAATCCGGTAGTTTAAACGATTATAGAAATACTTTAGGTTTACTATATAAAATGATGTAATATTTAAAAAAAAAAATAAAAAAAATAAAATACAATTATAATTTTTTATGTGGTTTTAATTCATCTGAAAGTTACAAACAATTCCTATAACTATATATTATAAACTAAATCGTCAATATTGATCCATGATCTTTCTTGAGGGTTTGTGCAATTCATTGACGAGTTGTAATTTAGATATGGTCCACAATTTCTTTGAGTTGACTCTGAATAGGAAAAAATGAGTGTGGTCTCCAAGAAATTTTCAAGACCATATGTCCTACAGGCCGATCTTACCCGACATCGTCCGATCGAAATGTAGTCGAAACCTGCAGGACCAATTCTAAACGAGTCATGGAAACAAGAAGAATGATAGGCTAATATCATGGTTATTGACTAAATTGTAATAAAAAGTGTGGGCTCATACAATAGTCATCCAGGGTGTTTCTCTAAATACAGATAACCGTTTCCCAAAACCGATGGCTGTTTCTCAACACAGGCTAAACTGAACTAGATCAAAACCTAAACATCTGGTCATGAGGGGGTTAGAAATCCCAATTCGTGGGAAGGTTCAAGTACAATCTGAAAGTAGTTTTATATTATAGAAAAAAGCTAATCACCTACTTTGGGGGTAGTACTGATAGGTGGTAATTTCTATAAATCCCCATACTTTGTGGGCTAAAGGGTAGCTTTTCCAATGGGCTTATCGTCTAGGGGTGCAATTCTGACCCCGAGAAAAATAATGAATTCTACACCGCTTTTGAGAAGAAGGATGATTATGTTTGAAAAAGCTGGAATAAAAGTAGTGTTGGAAACCCTGATTGTTAGGGTTTAAAGTCCTTTGTGTGTGTGTGTGTGTGTGTGTGTGTGTGTGTGTGTGTGTGTGTGTGTGTGTGTGTGTGTGTGTGTGTGTGTGTGGGGACAGTATACTCTTGATTAGCAGCAATGATGAAAGTAGTAGTATGTAAGGTAGAAAGTACAGAAAACCAGTAAGTGTGGAGGAGCGAAAGAAGAGGTTGGAGACGTTAATAAAGCAAGTAAAAGCAATAAAACTCGATTTGGAGTATTATATAGTAAAACAAAATGATGAAGCTGCGTATTAGCAATATGTAAAATAGTGTAGTAAAACATGAAATTTTGGGAAGGATGAGTTTAAATACATATTTTAAAGAAGAAGAAAATTTAAAACGCTGCTGTGTGTTATAAGTATCTCACAATTGTATTAGGTTTAAGTAACTGTATCATTAAAAATAAAGACTTTAAGCGTTGTGAATATGTTGTTCTTTTAAGTAGACGTAGCACTAGTTTTCGGTATTCTTCTATAACCCATAATGGTTCCTTATTGGTTATGCATATCTAGGCGTGGTTCGATAAACGTAAATTTTATCCGATATCCACCTTTACGAAATCTCCCATAAGGAAATGGAACCCCTGCCGTACGTTGGGCCTCAAAGAGGTGAAATTGGCCTATATACAACATATAAAAGAAGATTTATTGGAAAAGATCAATGACGGTAAAATGATCCCTAAATAAAAAGCAATTTACTGGTTTTAATGCAGATCGTTATTGTTTTTAATCATTAAATGATATTTATACATATGTCAACTAGAATTTATTAGTAAAGCGTTATAATGAAAATAAAATGACTTTCCTTTGTATAAGGGAGAGCGAATTTAATGCGATGGAAAATGGTGGCAGGTAAATATACTTTAAATAATTTTTTCAATTTGAATTTCGTTTCTTAGCATTACCACCCTCAACACGGCAGGTGTAGTGTATCAAAATGAAGCTAGTGGTGGTATACGTTTTATGTGTAAAACAGTGCATAGTAGTTAGTATAGGACCGGTTCTGGACCAGTTCAAGGCCACATTTTTTTCCACATTTTTTAGTTCTGAGAATTTTGAACTGCTATATTTTGCGCTCTAATATATTAGGCCTATATACGAAAATTCAGAATTTTTGAGTAAAGGACTAGTGATTTAGAAATAAATATAGATATAAATTTATAAATGTACGCAATTTCAACCTTTTACACACACACACACTACACATATAAAATGCTGACTTATACATGTCGTAGTAGTTATACTAGACCGATTCTGGACCAGTTCAAGGTCGTCGCCCTCTGGTGGTGAAAACGTAAGCTTTTCATATTTTTGGAATTTAAAACTGCTATGTGTTGCGCTGTTCTTTGTTTAGTATACATGCAAAAATTGGAATTTTTGGGTAAAGGACTAAAGTGTTATGATTTATTCATTTGTGCAAGTTTCAACTTTTCTGTACATACTAACTACAAACTTTGTTGTTAATAATAATTGAAAATTTTTTCACATTTTTTAGTTTCGAGAATTTTTGGATTGCTATCTTTTGCGCTTTATCTGTTTAGTTCAATGCAAAAATTGGAATTTTTGGGTAAAGGATTAGTGATTTATAAATAAATATAAATATAAATGTACGCAATATTCAACCTTTATGTACTATTTTCACAAGACTATTTGTTTTGAATTTTTTTAAATTCTGAATTTATTTTACTGCTATCCTTTGCGCTGTTAGTTATTCAACCTATATACAAAATTCAAAATTTTTGAGTTAAAATTAATCTGATATGATAAAAGAGTATATTTACTTATTTTAAAATACACACATAAAATTTTTGACTTATACATTTCATATAACAGGATAATGTTATTCACCTTTTTCTTTCTTTGTAATATAAGTTTTATGTGTCATTAAAGGTTGAATATTGCGTACATTTATATTTATATTTATTTATAAATCACTAATCTTACAAAATTCAATTTTGGCATGGACTAAACAGATAAGAGCGCAAAAGATAGCAATCCAAAATTCTCAAACTAAAAAAATGTGAAAAAATTTCAATTATTTTAACAACAAAGTTTGTGTTAGTATGTACAGAAAAGTTGAAACTTGCAAATGAATAAATCATAACACTTTAGTCCTTTACCCAAAAATTCCAATTTTGCATGTATACTAAACAAAGAACAGCGCAAAATAGCATTTAAATTCCAAAATATGAAAAGCTTACGTTTTTCACCACCAGACGAGACTTGAACTTAAATGTCTAGTATAACTACTGACATGTATAAGTCAGATTTTTATAGTGTATGTGTGTGTGTGTGTGAAAAGGTTGAAACTTGCGTACATTTATAAATTTATATCTATATTTATTTAAATCACTAGTCCTTTACTCAAAAATTCTGAATTTTGTATATAGGCCTAATAATTAGAGCGCAAAATAGCAGTTCAAAATTCTCAGAACTAAAAAATGTGAAAAAAATGTGGCCTTGAACTGGTCCAGAACCGGTCCTATACTAACTACTATGCACTGTTTTTACCACACAAAAAGTATACCACTAGCTTCATTTTGATACTACACTGTATGGTAATGCTAAGAAACGAAATTCAAATTGAAAAATTATTTAAAGTATATTTATGCCAATTTTCCATCGCATTAAATTCACTCTCCTTATACAAAGGAAAGTCATTTTATTTTTCATTATAACGCTTTACTAATAAATTTAGTTGACATATGATAAATATCATTTAATGATTAAAAACAATAACGATCTGCATTAAAACCAGTAAATTGCTTTTATTTAGGGATCATTTACCGTCATTGATCTTTTCCAATAAATCTTCTTTATATGTTGTATATAAGCCAATTTACCTCTTTACCCAACGTACGGCAGGGGTTCCATTTCTTATGGAGATTTCGGTAAATATATCGATAAAATCGTTTATCGAACCACGTAGATATGCATAACCAATAAGGAACCATTATGGGTTAGAAGAGAATACCGAAAACTAGTCTACGTCTTAAAAACATATTACAACGCTTAAAGTCTTTATTTTTAATGATACAGTTACTTAAACCTAATACAATTGTGAGATACTTATAACAACACAGCAGCGTTTTAAATTTTCTTCTTCTTTAAATATGTATTTAAACTCATCCTTCCCAAAATTTCATGTTTTACTACATTTTTACATATTGCTAATACGCAGCTTCATCATTTTGTTTTTATATAATACTCAAATCGAGTTTTATTGCTTTTACTTTTCTTTTAAACTGTTTCTAATACTCTTCTTATAGATTAAAACAAACACAAAAAACACAAAAAACACAAAAAAACAAAACAAAAACAAAAAAAAAAATAAAACAACACACACACACACACAACACACAAACACACACACAACACACACACAAAAAACACACACAACACACACACACACACACACACACACACACACACACACACACACACACACACACACACACACACACACACACACACACACACACACACACACACACACACACACACACACACACAACACACACACACACACACACACACACACACACACACACAATAACTTTTAAACCCTAACATCAGTTCCACACTACTCACCAGCTTTCAAACACTAACACCCCCACAAAGTAGAATCATTACTCAGAATTCACCCAAACCTACAAGCTACCACCCAAAAGTAGGGATTTATAGAAATTACCACCTTATCAGTATACAAATAATACTTTCTAAATTAAAACTACTTTCAGATTGTACTTGAACCTTCCCACAATTGGGATTTCTAACCCCTCATGACCAGATGTTTAGGTTTTGATCTAGTTCAGTTTAGCCTGTGTTGAGAAACAGCCATCGGTTTTGGGAAACGGTTATCTGTATTTGAGAAACACCCTGGATGACTATTGTATGAGCCCACACTTTTATTACAATTTAGTCAATAACCATGATATTAGCCTATCATTCTTCTTGTTTCCATGACTCGTTTAGAATTGGTCCTGCAGGTTTCGACTACATTTCGATCGGACGATGTCGGGTAAGATCGGCCTGTAGGACATATGGTCTTGAAAATTTCTTGGAGACCACACTCATTTTTCCTATTCAGAGTCAACTCAAAGAAATTGTGGACCATATCCAAATTACAACTCGTCAATGAATTGCACAAACCCTCAAGAAAGATCATGGATCAATATTGACGATTTAGTTTATAATATATAGTTATAGGAATTGTTTGTAACTTTCAGATGAATTAAAACCACATAAAAATTATAATTGTATTTTATTTTTTTATTTTTTTAAATATTACATCATTTTATATAGTAAACCTAAAGTATTTCTATAATCGTTTAAACTACTGGATTGCCACATTCCAGAATCTGGTCACATGTCCATCCCAAGCAGGAATTTGTTTCACCTTTCTAAATGTTATCCAAAATCCAATTTGTGGTGCTCCTCATTTTCCCATGGTTGAAACTTATATGTAATGTTTTGTTCTAATAATACTTTAATTAAAATAGCGAGGTACTTGAATTAGCATATGCTGCTATCGATACATTCACTTATAGAAAGTGTCTTTATAAACAATATATTGTACGCTAACATTTGTACACACACAATGAATCACCCCATAATAACTTGTATATGTACATTTTAAGGTAAATTCATGTCATCTAAAATCCTATCTATATCATTAAAGGTTAACGAACCTTTATCGGTACACAATTTCGTAAAACTTTTAACAGTATTGTCTAAGCTAATTTTCTATCAAATAATGTATTAATAATTACTTCATTTGCACACTTTGAGTTTACACCAGATAAAACACTCATCCGGAATATGTTGCAATATATTCAATATAAATGTATAGCTTCTGGAGGGCAAAGAACGCTTCAGGTACTTTCTGTAGATTTGATCACTACTGCAGTTCTTCCTGCTTATTGCTTACTGAAAGTTGTACCCCCAGGGTCTAGTATCAGTGAAATCAAAATTGACTAAGCGTTTATCGTCATAAGGATTGAGTATGACTTTATTTTGTTTAATGGTAAACACATCATGTTTCTTTGATCTTATGAGATGTTGATAGCGCCTTATTACGCCACCATCAAACAGAACCTGTTTATAATCATTAATCGTGATCTGCCTCACGCTTGCTTGCGTAGAACCCTTTGATTTTTTTACAACCTTTTCATCAACCGCGTAAGCATACATTTTGCGCGAAGTCCTACAAATTCAACCATAATTTTGCCATGATTTTCATCTTTCATTAAGCCAGGGACCTTTTATTTACTAATGGGAGTCCAAAGATGTTGTCGGACTATAATCAGATGTATCGAATTTATCAATGTCCTCTTTAATACATTCATAGATATCAGGAACCGAAAAGGCGTATATGAGACTATCCGTATCCGTGTACAAGAGCTTAGCATTATTATGGAACTTGGGTAGCTGTAACCGTAATGAAAATTATATAAAAAGTTTTGAAACGTCTAAAACACTGAATCCTGCATATATAGGTTTATTGAAATATACTTCAAGCTTATTCATTTGAATGATAAGCATATCATTGTCAAATATTGTACAACTATGAAAATTTGGTTTTGATATAAGCACGAGCACCATAGCGACCCTCCCATTTCGTTACTAGTATGTCCTTATGTTACGTACATTTTCCATCAGCTTCCGAAAACACTATTAATCATTAATTTATAGAAATTTTTATCGAATTCATTTTGAGATTGCTGACGCATGGCTGTATTTAAATCTATATATTTTTTAACCATGGGGACTGTTTAAAACGTAATATACGGTGTACTTTTACCAACTTCAATCCATATTTTAAATATACTTTTAAATTTCTGTAATGAATTACATAATTACGTTTTGGATACAAGGTAAGCAGTAATTTTTTCATTTTGGAATCAGGCGTGGTGGAACCATATGTTCGGGTGCCAGCGGTAGATCACTGTGACTCTCATGTAATTCTATAGGATAGTCTAAATCACACTCGACTATATAACCAATTTCCGAATCATCAGGATGGTTTATTAAATCTAAACTTTCAAAATTAGCTTCATCAATAAAGAAAAATCGCCAAATGGTAGAAATTCTGACATGGCGGCTCCATATAAATTATTACGTCGTAGTACATTAAATACACACTTTCGGAGGTGGGATCAAATTTTTCCCCATGTACTTATTGTTAGCTTTAGCATACCGATTTGAACATTGAGCTACACCACCTCTAATCCTCTTTCAATAAACATTAGCATATCAATGTCTGTAAATAATTCTAACTTTACTTGTGTAATTTTAAGCATAGCATCGAATGCTAAACCGGGAGCTGTATAATAGTGCAGAGGATCAAGCTCTAAGTACTTATACAAGTTTGCCGAAAGTTCTCGAAAATATCTGCTAAAAGTAGAACGTCTGTTTTAGATACAAATCCGAGTACTCCCTAACGATTTAATACTAAATTTGTTCCAACGTTAACCGCATGCAAAACTCTCATCACTGATTCCTTCATTGTTAAGATGACTGAAAAATGCTTCTTTAGGAGGAAGCGTGGTCTCATTCAATTTATCCCACGTATCAATATACTCATAAGGAAACACACCTTTGCGAACTACTGAGAAAATTCCTCATCATTGTTGCAACTAGCGTGGAAATAATTTTTACTATCCTCCAAATAGTCTGACAACTTTTCAATACTACTGCTCATAAATCTGAAAGAGTCAATAAATCTAAACTTAATTTTTTTACCTTCTAAAGAGATATATCTTTCTTTGTTTATGGGTAGCAGTGAAATCAAACCGGGAAATAGCCAATTCTCTAATGATGAAAAGAATCATAACCTGATAAATTATGAACACAACTGGAGAATGTAGTCTTATAGTTTAGGTTACATTCGGTGCGCTGCCCCCAAATGCTCCTGTAAGATGATTTGGTCTCTAACATATCAGTTAAAAATGGTTTTCGACAAATGTGACAAATCGGGGCTTTCAAATTGTCAACCTGACTGGACTTAAAGTACCCATTGAATAATTTGATTGATTTTTCGGTAGCCCAATGTCTTTGGCTCTTAACAAACCATTGAATGCAATCCTTTCCTCTATAAAGCCTAAATCGAGATAAAGAATCATATTGAACACTTCAAATAGTAAGCAATCTGAAAGGTTTGTTTGGAAAAAGGTATTACCCGATACCATTTGCACCTTTCTAAAATACTTTCTAAATCGGCATAAATACAAATGGCACCTTTTCTTGAATGCAAATTTTGAACTGAAACATTTCCGCTTCGGTAGGCAGCCTGAACATTGATTAAGTTGGAATGAGTGGTATGTTTTTGTAGAAGGCGATCTGAAGAAAAATTGGTTCAAGCATCGGTAACAAATAAATTTTTATTGATATTGTTTTGAAAATAAAGCTGACATATTTTTAATCCATGTGAAATGGTATACAGTGTTATCCCTGATCAGAAAGTATTAAAAGATTTATGGGTTCTTTATCCTTTTGATTTCAATAAATACAACTTTTTTTTATGATAAAAATTTGGAGGTTGTTTAGTTTCCAAATTTTTTACATCATCCAGCTGAATGGGAAGTGAATTGAATCATATTCAAAACATCTCTAAAATGAGGATAACTGAACCTTGAATTTGAAACGGGATATAATGCCGAAACAACCCCACAGGAAGCAATACTCATCTTTTTTTAACATTAACAAACATGCTTTACTCTATGAAGTGGAACTTTAACAAAGTTGAACACCCCTAAATGGGACATAATTAATTTCACTTTAAATGTAAGACTTCATGTATGCCCAACCGGAATCCTTTCGGAAAACTCCTCTAATTTTAAATTAATAAACGTTTTCATTGTAAACACGTATATTGGTTGTATAATAACCAATTTTTTGGGCAAAAGTCTTCAACTCAATACATGATTTTGGGGTTGCATGAAATTCAGCCTAAAATTTACCTTTAGCATAGATTGCAAATTTCACCTTGGCAAAACTATTATATTTTTTAAAAAATAAAGGGTCCTTAATGTTTGACATATTGATTATAATTCCTTAAAACCTACCATTGAAACATGAGTCTAGGGGGTAATTTATGTTTTTTATTGACAATTCCACCCAACTTTCTTGAAGCGTTCTTTAACCTTAATCTAACCAGATAGCACTTGAGCAATGCTTTGTTTCAAGCAACAATTTCATTGGTCTCATAATAAATTTTATGTTTAATTATATCTTGCTAGCTTATATTTGTTAACTATACGGATGTGCCTGGCAAATTTTTTGTTTTAAAAGGAACAATGCGCTTTGTTAAATTAACCATCTCACTACTACTTGGCATACTCATAGTAGCAAAGAAGCACAAACAACAATGAACTTTTAACAAATTGCTCTTCACAAGGTTCTAGTCGGATTGTAAAATATGATGAAACAGATTAAAATAAAAGGTTACTTTTACGTTTAACAAATTGCTCGGTTTACAAAAAACTTTAGTCATTGTAAAATATACACACTAGTGATTAATAATAGTTGCTTTTACTTTTAATTTGTTGTTGTGACGATTGTAATGTATCGACTGACGTGGGACTGTTCTTTATCTACTTTATAGAGATAAGTTCGGGTTATTTATCACCTTTTTAATGACTCAGCAATGAATCGTCTTTGTTCTTTACCTTGAAAATTGTAAGCATAGACTTTGAAGCGTTGACAATGGATCACCTTTGTTCTTGAAAGAGATTTTAAATCTATTTTTAAATCAACCAGAACAATAGATCGTTTTGTTCATTTCAGTTTGAAAAAACATAGACTTTGAACCGTCGACAATGCATCATCTTTGTTCTTGATTTCCAGAATTTTAGAATTGACTCATCCATAACAATAGATCGTCTTTGTTCTTCATGTGGCCTTGAAAAATAACATAGACTTTAAGCGTTGACAATGCCTTTGTTTGATTTTAGAATTAGATGTATTTAGATAACAATCTATTTTTATAACTCAAAGAACAATGAATCGTCTTTGTTCTCTCACCTTGAAAATTGTAATAACTTTGAACCGTCGGCTTGAACAATGCATCGTCTTTGTTCTTGATTTCTAGAATTGGGATGAAACTCGACCTGAACAAAGATCGCATTCTTTGGGAGAAACGGGAAACAGCTTCTGTTTTGAAACGGATGTTTTGGAAACCCTGTTTATAGGAAACCACCTGTTTTGGAAACGGCTACCTGTTTAAACGGCCATTTTAAACAGGGCACTGGGGTTTTAAACAGCAAGACTTTTAGACTGGGCAATGACTTTGAATACATGTTACCTACCACGGGCCTACCTTGAAATGTGGATAAATTTATTGGACGTAGGCAATGGTGACCACAAAACACTCGTAGAAAAAGTATAGTGAAAAAAACCGATATATACTTGGTAACGGACAGTATTTTGATTCCTTTGGACAAGGATATAATTACAAGTTTATCGTTGATTTTGTAAAAAACTATTTTAGTACATGTTTAATTGTAAATGACGAGATAATGTTATTGTTTAACGCCTTTAAACCATTTTATTCTGATAAATAAAAATTTTTTAAAATTTTATTTTTTAATTAAAATTGGGATACCTACTGTTTTTTCTTTTTAATTCACATTGTTTTAAAAATCGTGTTATAAAATTTTGATTTAGTTTTTTAAAAAAAGTAAAGAACAGTGGTTTTTTCATATTTTGGAATTTAAAACCGTATTTGCACACAATTATACATTCCAAACTCTTAACTGGTTTTTTTAATGAAAACAATTTTTCCGTATTACAATTGAATATTTTCAAACCGATTTGTTATTTTTTGAGAAAAAGTGTACAGTAATGGTTTTTTTACTTTCCAAATTAGTTTGATTAATGTAATAGCCAGTTTATATCAACCATTCACAAATGTTTTAGTGAGATTAATGGGACACGTGGTATAAAAATGGTGCTGAAGAAAAACACTTTGGTATAATTTTAATATATATATATATATATATATATATATATATATATATATATATATATATATTATATTTTTTTACCTTAGCTAATAAAAATTCATTAAATTTTAAATGTATTTTCTTATGGATGACGTCATAAGATCAACTCTCAAATAGCTGGTACGTATTCTGGAAAACTTGTATTTTGTTAACATAATAATAAAACTATTAAAACCTTTTGTTTTATTTATATATATATATATATATATATATATATATATATATATATATATATATATATATATATTTATGGTTTCGAGTTCAGATATGAATGTATACATGTTTTATTACATATATAAGATAATTTCAAAAAATTGCAAAAAAATTTAGCTTTAATTTTTTTAAATTTTAGGTAAAACCATCTAATTCCAACATGTATATATTTTATTTTGTTTGTATATCGTCGTTTTAAAGACACGTGTTATAAAAAAAAAACAAAGTATAGTTTTGCGTCTACTACTTTTATGAAGCCATTTTTTTATTATCCTTAAGTGATGAGGATTTTCAAACGACTGTAATTTTCAAAACTTGGGTTTAATTCAAGATAACATTGATGTTTCAAATCAAATAACATTAATGCATCTGATTTTTTAGATCACCCGCGTCGTTAATTTTAACCATACCCGTATTCTGAGAACTTTGATCTTTATAACCATCTTACTAAACATTAAAGATAAATTGACCTTTCCAAATAAAAAGAAATTATTTTTTTAAATGTTATTGTCTTTGATACTGTAACTTGAATAAAAAGTAAAACGTATTGCTAAAATTGGGAATTTTCCATTTATTCAGGTATTTTGTTTATAAACAAAGAATTAGGTATGTATTTTTGTGACTTTGAAATGACATTTGGAATTTTATTAATTTTATTAAATTGACACTTTATCTGACAGACGGTGAGTTGTTTGAAGGTTAAAGGCGAATACTTAACAATGGAAGTAAAAACCATCATTAGAGTTCAATTAAACTTGTAAATAAAACATTGTTTTCATAGATATTTATTAAACTTTGAACATTGGTATTTTTAGTAAAAACAAAATCTAAAAAATTTAAGAGATGATCTAAAGCTCAAACCGATCTGAAAGTTGGTGCATCAAAAAGGAAAAGAACGCAAAGAATGGGAAAATTTTAACAATATTTATAAAATTACCGGTTATATTTACCAAAGTTATTTGAAAGAAAAATTATTTTTTAACGAATTGAATTTATTTTCCAAGGCTTTTAAACATAAAATACAACTTTAGTGCAGTTTTAATAAACTTTATAAATTCATTAAATGGGTCTGCAGTTTGTCCAAGATGGCTTTTTAAAGCCGCAGATTTTTAAACACGCACAACCCACACCACGCACGCACCACCCATACACAACAAAAAAATTTGAAGAAATGAATTAAAAAATAAGAAAGTATTTAAACATTGGTCTTCAATCTGGGGTCTCAAGACTCTACCCTTGATAGATGATTTTAAATAATGATTTTATATCAATTTGCTCAGTCACAAAAAATTTCTAAGTCGAGCTGAATGTTGGCATAGTGCTTTTTAATGATAAACAGCTAATTTCGAACTCTATGTTAAGATGCTTAAATACTTTCATATATAAAGTAAAACACTGAATTTTTGTATTTTTTTTATTAATAAAAAAAACGTAAATAGAAATGAAGATGAAACAGCTCGGGATAGAAATGATGACAAACGTAAATTATTATTCTATGCTACCTACACAAAAAACAAATCATGTCATATATTACTAAAATAACTATTTAGAATTCACCAGCTTAACCTGTATATCTTTATCAGTATTAGCTCTGCCTGCTTAATGTTTTTGAGTAAACGTTCATTTAAGCGGCCTGCGTTTGTTTTACAGGCTAAAATAACTATTTGAGGCAAAAATTTTTTTTTTTGAAAAACTTTTCCTGATGCTTAAGTTTTGCGTCCGTATTTTTCACTTAAAAAAGATTTGATAAACTTTGTTAAAATTGAAACTTTGACGTTATGTCGTTAAAAAGAAACATTAACCTTTCAAATGTTGAAAACTTTTATGGAACGACCACAAATACATCTGCAAGATCACTACAAGGCATATTTATATTTATTAACATATATTATTATTGTCACGTATAATTCATAATTTTAATGTTATAATATAATTTCTTTTTAAAAAAATGCTGTTCTTTGTAAATGTCACTATTCTTTATTCACGTAAAATGTTTGTGTTTTAACATTATAGTAATTTTTTTGTCTTTTAATAACAATGTTGTTCTTTTGAAATTTCATTGTATTTAACATAAAAGTATTTTGTTCATTTGTATTAAATTTTGTCCTTAATAAATTTGTTTCTCAAAAATATTTATAAATTAAAAATAATATAAAAATATATAAATTACAGTGTTATTGTTAATGCACCCAAAAAACCCACGAACCAACATAAAAATTAAAAAGAATATTTATGATGAATAAAAATATAAAATAAAATTTTGAAAATACAGGTCACAATTGTTCGTTATCAGCTTTTAGTATATACAGAATCAAGATACAACTTAGATCGTTAAAAATGATATTTTAACAGTCCAAAAAAAGCGACATTTAATTAAAGATATTAGATATACATTTACACTGATATTTTAATTTATCAAATAAACGATTCTTTGTAAAGCCGAACTTTATTATTTCAGGAAAAAGTATTTTGATAAAAATATTTTGTTAGTTTTATTTTCTTAAAGTTGACACTTTCTGTACAGTTTTATAACAAAGTTCGGCGCTTTAAAAAAAAATAAGAAACAAAAGAAGAACAAAAAAGAAATTGAAAATAATATTTTTAGTTACTACCTCAAAGACTACTGTTAATTTATCTTTATCAGCTGCTTTAATATGATTCATTATACAATTAACATTTTGGAAATTCATCTATAAGTAAACTTATGATCAAAAAGTTCAATTACAGAAAAATATGTCATAATTCAGAAAATGTAAAATTAAAGATCGATAAATATCACCATGGTGCATTAAAATGCAAAAATTATCTAGTACATTATATCGTAATTTTCCTAAAGAATTCAGAAAATTTTCAAATGTTAGTATAAAAAGAAAGCAAAATATAATTAAAATTCGTGGTTGTTATTCAGAAATTTAAAATTGTTGTTAATCCATCCGGTATTATTTTCAAATTAAGACACCATGGCGAATTTTAATATTATTCATTACATATTACCCATCACAAAGGATCTAAGAAACCAATGCTTTATTTTTGATCAATGGGTAAACAAAATATCAATTATGCCAGTGAATGATTGATTAAAGATATTTCAACAAATTTTAGAAAATTGAGATATTTAATTTAGCATCTTGTAAATTTCATATAATTGAAAAGGTTGATTCTGATAACCTGGAATATTTTGTCAATACTTCATCAACTTTCTAAATTTTGATAATCTTAAAAAATATTAAAAATTAAAGAAAAAATTCAACCACTTATTTAAGAGCTATTCAAAACGAAATCAAATTCTTTTTGGAGATATCAAAAACCATATTATAAGAAAACTAAAATTTTTCAATAATGATTGAATACCCGGACGTCTCTAAAATTGATCAATTGAATACCATTGTTCGTTATGTCACAATTCAATAAAATAAAAAATAAAAATTGTAATTGAAGAATGGTTTTTAATTTATTCCAGTTCAATATCAAAAACCAAGTAGTAAAATACTGTCTGTTCTTATAATTTGTCTTTAAAACTTGTGGTCAAGGATATGCTGGTACCGCAAATATGATTTGTATAACAAAATTTTCAAAAAGTCAAAATGCACCGTATGCAGAATATAAACTTACAAATTTTAAATATATTTCCCAAACGTTGTTATCAGGTTAAGACTTAACGCATTTTAGAAATGAGCAATTGTATTTCATTTTTTATTATGTACAATCATTAATCAAATTACAAATTTGAAATCATTCGTTTTTGCTTAATAATGAAACACCTACCGAAATTCATAAAAAATGGAAAGAATTATGAATCGAAAACAAGTTTATGTATTGTCAGTTTAAAAGTAAAATCTGAACGATGAACGGGTTTGCAAAAAAATCAAGAACAAAAATGATGAAATCAATTAAATGTCGATACACTGATTGAGAAGAACGTTGTTTAAATCACGGAAAATTGTTGACCGACATTTAAAAAGCTCTGTTCAAGAAATCGTTCTCAAACTATCGGAAAGTTGGCAAATTAAAAACTGTTGACCGACCAACAAAAATGAACGAATTGGCGACAATAGAATTTAACGCGTTATCGTCAGGAAAACTAATTTAGAGCCAATTACAGGAGACGAAATTACACCACTATAATCAAATCAAAAAGACTCATTATAAGCATAAAACCCAGAAACAATTTAAAGTTCAGCAGTCTAAAAAAGCCAATGACAGCTGTGTTCTGGGATATGCCCCCATTCGAAAAAAAGAAAAAGGGAATCAGGTTGTTATGACAATAAAACTGCGAAAGGTCAGACCCTTGTAAAAAAAATTAAAGTTATTGTATGTTGGCCAGATACTTTGGTTCTATTTTTATTAAAACTCATTTGTCGGGCAAAGGTTTGAAAACGAAAATAAACATAAAATAAGGCAGTTTTCGAAATTTATTTTTAAAGAGGATAGTTAAAACTTTAACTTTAAAAATTATAAACAAAAACCTTTTGTCTAAGGGGACCCGAACAGGTATACATTGTTGCAATAACGATGAATTCATAGAGAACTAATAAAAATTTATTTAAGTATCACGGCTCGCGACAATAATAAAACTGATTTGATAAATAAATATTAAATGACATTAAAATAAACCAAAAGTAAAAAAAAAATAAATAAATAAATAAATAAAAATAAAAAAAAAAATAATAATTGAAATTTCCAATAAATACCAGCAAGTCCGGTGAGGGCGCTGAACCAGGAATCCGTATAGAGCAGTATGGTTGAAAACATGGTGCGATTGAAGGGAGGTAAGAAAAAAAAAATGTACATGTAATTACATTTTGAGATTTCATAAGTATACGATCAATTTATATCTATTATTATTCGTGACAGTAGACATAACTGTCCGGGGGACGATACCGTTAGTAGGGAATGCTACATCGTCCCACGATTTGGCCAGTAACCGGTCTGCTCGCTATGGTATTACTCAAGAGAACAATACAACTGGATCGACCTGGCTACAAGGGGCGGTCAAGGTCGAAACAGACAGGCCCCGTTGCTGACGACTGTGCAAGGAATGAATGGCGAGTCGGTACGTGGAATGTTAGAGGTATGCATGGTAAAGAATTTGAAATTGCGAATGTAATGTACAAAGACACCTTGATATTCTTGTGTATCGGAGACAAAGCGCAAAGGAAAGGATGCTGTGGAGATGGAGGATGGCAGCCTGGCACTATCAGGAGTTGAGACAAGTGCATGGCGCAAAAGGAGTTGGGGGATCATAAGTGAAAGAGCGAAAAGATGTGTTAAACAGTACGAATTGGTATCTCCCTAATATGGGTTAGAATGAAAGTGGAGTTTCGAAGAATTTTTCTTATTGCATGCTATGCACCGGTGAAAGAACCAGGAGCGTGAGAACTTTAAAAGTAGAGAACGTGTTGAATATGTAAGCCAAACGAAAGAGTGATTTAGGGGATATGAACGGATGGGTGGGTGTACAAGAGAACATAGTGAACGCGTTCTAGGAAAGTTCGGAGACCAAAGAATCAATGAGAACGGTGAAACCTGCTGAACATCTGTGTGGAGAGAAGCCTGTTTGTATCCAATACGTGGTTTAAACATAAAAATGTGCATATGTATACATGGCAAAGAGGTGAATCTAAAAGTATGATAGACTTGATAGTGTATGATGAACGGCTTAGAAACCTGGTGAAAGACACAAAAGTAATGCGGGTGTGGATCGGACCACTTTTGGTTGTATCGGAGTGTGTTTAGGGCAAAAGTGGGGTGGAGAAGGAAAGCAAACGTAGTGCAAAACGTCCAGAATTAGGGGCAAACTATGGATAATGGTGGAGAATGAAATACGCAGATGCTGTGAATAAAGAGTTGAATGAATGAAACAGTGTGGAACGAACAAATAAAAGACACTGACGTTGAAAGTGCATGGATAAGCTTGAAAAACTCTTTGTCAATTGTGCCGGGAATATGTGGAAGAGTGATTGTAGGTAGACAGAAAAATGTGCTTGGTGGAATGAGTCGGTAAAAAGGCAGGTAAGAAAAAGATGCGTACATGGCAATGATTGCTGCAAAAATGAGACTGGAAGAAACGATTGTTGAGGGTACAGATTAAGAAACAAAGAAGGAAAGGCAGTGAGAATAAGTAAAGAGGAAGTGATGGCTGTGGAAGGAGAGAAATGCAGAATGATTTTGAGGAAACAAAAACTCTTCTGGAAATGGGTCAAAAATACAAAACGTGGCCCAAAACAGAACGCTGCAGGAGTGATGAATGATAGAAACGAAATAGTATGGGACGATTGTGAAGTGAGGAAATGCTGGCAAGAATATTTCGGAAAGCTGTACAGTAGTGAGGAAAGTAAGACTGAAGGGTTAAATAAGGAGAATATAGAAGAAATGATGAATGAAACTGAGAAGGATATTGGAATAAATGAGGTAGAGAAAACGGTAGGAAGGTTGAAAAACGGCAAGGGAGCAGGCGTAGATGAAATCACTGGTGAAATGCTCAAGTATGGTGGTGCAAAGCTTATACGAAGATTGCGTGAATTATTCAATGTATGCCTTATGTGTGGAAAAGTGCCGAGTGATTGGAAGAGCGCGATAATTGTACCATTGTATAAGGGTAAGGGGAAGAAGAGTGATTGTAAGAACTACAGAGAAATAAGCTTGCTCAGCGTACCTGGTAACGTATTTGGAAGAATACTGATTGATAGAGTACGAGAAACTACACAATCTAAGATGTGGGATGTGCAAGGTGGCTTCATGCCAGGAGAGGATGTGTCGATCAGATGGTTGCTCTCCAGCAGGTGATCGAAAAGTGTTTAAAGGTAAAAAGGAAGTTGTACTGTGCGTTTGCAGATTTGGAGAAAGCATGTGACAGTGAATAGAGAGAAGCTGTGGGAAATATTAAATGAATATGGCGTAAATAAAGGTCTAATAAATGGAATAAGGGCAGTATACAACGGTAGTCGGGCATGTGTTAGGGTGAGGAGGCGTGAGTGAATACTTTAATATTGAGCAAGGAGTGGACAAGTCTGTGTGATGTCACCGTGGTTGTTTAATGTATACATGGATAAATGTCTTAGACAAGCATGTAACGATACAAATGGTGTAGTGGTTGGTAACGTAAATGTACGGCTCCTGGTGTATGCAGATGACACAGTCTTATTAAGTGACAGTGCGGATGAGCTGCAAACCGCTCTGAGGAAGTTTTATACAGTCTGTGAGAACATGGACTTAAAGGTAAACGTGAACAAAACTAAGATTGTGGTGTTCAATCGGGAAGGTGGAAAGGAGAGTAGAGTATTTACTGAAATTGTGGAGCAAGTGGACGAGCTAGTATATCTCAGTAGAATGTTTACTGCAGATGGTACAATTGAGAGCGAGATTGGACGAAGGCTCAATGCTGGAAGGAAAGTGATTGAAAGTATGTGGACGATACTGAGAAATGAAAGCATGAGTCTAGCTTCTAAACGAGCAATCTATAAAGGAAAGAAAGGTAAGGAGTTTTAAAAGCAAAAGGGCATGTCAGATACTATGTATGAATCTTGCGGAAGCTAGGGAGGTATGCGGAGATAGTAGAGCATGGAGAAAGATTGTGAATGAAAAATAAATAAGAGGCAGGGATTGTTTTGCCTACCCCACAAGGGAATGGCGTGAAGGTTAAGTTATATACATAAACTTGTCTCTCGCTACGATAGATGCCTCAACATTGGCGGTGATTACGTTGAAAAGTAGCTAAAAGTTCGCGCTTTTACTTATTGTACATTTGATTTCTATAAATAAATTTGTCTGTCTGTATTTCACAAACGTACCTTAGTAACCGGACATCCCTCGTAGTTTTAAATGATTCAGTAAAAGATGTTATAGAAATTCGAAATTTTTGAGCGCGTTTATGTATTTTTGGTTCATAGCATAAAACGATGGTCGCTGATGGAGAGTAACATCTCTAAAACTAAAACGAAACTAAAGAGATTAAATCCTATAAGATGGTCTTCGAGACACGATGCGGTAGATTTAAATACCTAGATATAATAAAAATATTAACTAATTTATGATTAACATCGTCTGATAAAAATGAAATTAGTGAAGACAAATTGTTGAAAAATTATTTAGAAACTTTTGAAACTATATTTATGATTGTATTAGAATCCAAGATTTTGAAAATTGTTGATACAGAAACCAAATTGTTACAAAGTACACAATAGAATATAGGCATTGCTTCAAAATGTTACATAATGTGTTACTGAATATGGAAAAGTGATGATTTTTTTCATTTAAGGCAACGGTTATTGATTTGGCAAATCAGTGGCAAAGCGTTTTTTTTATGAAATAAAAAATCATTTTCAAATTGAATTCAATGAACACTGGTTTAAAGTGAACATTTTTTTCAAAACTTTAGATGTAATAATTGTTGTAGTTGTAGCTTGAATAAAATTAATGACATCTTTCAAATATTGAGCCCCGAAGTTTTAAGTAACTTATTAGTAGTCGATGTGTTGTTTCAACTAGGGCAAAAATTTCATTCAACCTATATTAATGACGTTTCTGACGTAATTCCTTCGCAACTATTATCCTTCAGACAATGTTATCGAAGCTATTGGATATTATTTTAATGAGAAATTACTCATCATCCACCAGCTTAACTGAAATAATTATTTCGTGTTTCTTGTTTCTAACCATCCCAGTTTCAGTTGCATCCGCTGAACGTTCATTTTCTAAGTTAAAATTAATAAAAAACTTTTTCGAAATTCAATGGGCGATTCAAGACTATCGTCTGTTGCTATTATTTCAATAGAAAATAGGGTAGCAAGAAAATTAGACGTTTCAAAAATAATTGATAATTTCGCCAATTTCAAAGTTAAAACGAAAAAATTTTGATATGTTTTATACGGTTGAATGTACTACTCATTTTGCTTTATATTGTATTATGTATTAATTTAGATATTCCATAAATTTTTTTGCAAATTTTTTTTATACGAAAAAGGTCCCACAGTGAACTTTATATCCGAATTCTCTTTGTCTACACAGAAGTTAGGTTTAAATGAGTGTATAAAAAATTTTGTTGTTATAAAATAGTCTCGGAATTATTCAGTTTCTAGTTCCAAGACAGTCCTGGAATTAATCATTTATTAGTTCCAAGACAGTCCTGGAATTATTCGTTTTACAAAAAAAACTTCCAAGACAGTCCGGGAAATCGTCAAATGTCTTGGAACACGTTGTTTTCTCCCAAAAAATGTCCCGGCATTAGTCTATTTACATACATATATATATATATATATATATATATATATATATATATATATAAGTAATTATTACTTTTCAGTCTTTTTTTAATGGGGTTTTTACAACTGTTAATGGACACGTTACAATGAAACAATTTGGTGTGTATGTAATTGAACATGCAATTAAATCAGATATAGTGTTCCGAATGTATAGGTGGTGACTGTTTAGAGAATCTGCCTATACATAAGGCATCATTGCATTAGGGTAGAAATTATTTATTACTCCACGTCATATTTAATTAGACTTTAATGTATTCAGTTTTGAACTGTAATCTGGTTTCCGCAAACTGTAAGACATAATTTCGGTTGATTGATTGAGATTGATCTGGTGATCGAGCGTGATTTGTTTTAGATTGACTAATTAATTGATTTGTTTGTGTGTGAGAAAGAGCCGAAAGAGAGAGGGTTAAAGAGAAACAAGCCAGAGCAAGAGAGAGATGTGCATTATCAACTTCTATTATAGAAAATGTTCATTAGTCTATACGCCACTAGATGGCGCTAAAATCAATTTTAACTCAAAGGGGTCAGGGCGCAGACCCTGATACAAGTCTTGTCTTACAAGAACCTCCTTATTAGAATACAATTTTGTATGACGGGGCGAAGGCCTACAGCTGTAAGATTAAGTTAGAACCAGCATACAATTGCACCAAGGGGGCCACGATAGGGGCTAAGCTCTACACTTCTCTTATAAGGTTAGTGTTCCCATACCATCTCCGATCATGGGGCGAAGGCCCGAAAACAAGTTGCGAAGCCCTACACGTGTCTTACAAGAACCTCATTATTAGAAATACAACGTTTTCTCGTATAGGTAAAAAATCATCTAATAGCGTATGACCATTTTAAAGCAATAGGATCGATAATTTTAATAATAATATCTTATTAGGGTAATTATGCAATTTCCAACATTGTATGCGTGTGCGTTTGCCTAACCTCCAGGGGGCACCACTCTTAATATAGCCAGAAGGACCTTAATAAGATGACTATCAAAAATAACCCAGTCCAAGACCAAGACCAGCTCCAGGTCCAACCCTAAGACCAACTCCATGTCCAGCGCTAGCCCAAGACCAAGACCAGGTTCAGGTCCAAGACCAATCCCCCAAGACCAGCTCCAGGTGCAGCCCCAATACCAAATCCTAAATACATTGTTCACGTGAGCTGTCATAAAATAGGGGTGAAAAAATACGTCCTACACGTGGGTGTGTAAAAAATAATTAGGGATAAAAAAGGGTTGAAAATACGGTCTCACACGAGGGTGTGTAAAAAATTAGGGTTGAAAAAATACGTCCTACACGTGAGCGTGTAAAACAAAAAGGCCTTAATTAGGGATGACAAGGGTTGAAAAAGACTCCCGAAAAGAAACCATTAAAAATAAGGGTGGAAATGTGGTCTCCCACGTGACCGGTCTTGTGACGTCAAAATCCAAGATGGCGGCGCAAGTGTCTCCCTTCTACTCATAACACTGGGGAGTAATGCTCCCTTTTGGCCCCTTGACTACGGCCCTGAGTTCAATTGCATTTTCAATCCACTATTAAATGTTAACGTTTCAATTTTTACCATACCAACTCTTTTTACTACTACAATTCGTTCATTGCCAAAATAATTTTCCTTGTCTTTACATAAGTGTTTTGCACAGACTGAGTCGATCCACGGTACTACACAGCATTGTTGATTATCATCAACAATAAATTCTTGGCGTTCTTATTTTTAGTGGGATTTCTTAATCCTGTTTCTCACGCGAATTACAGGTATGGCATCCAGGCTTTTTAAAACATTTTTTTTTTCTGTGTCCCTTAGATTTACAGAATTACGGCTAAATATCATGCTGCGTCCGTTAATGGTCTTGGTTGAGGGTATTTAGATATAAAATAATCCTTATGTAATAATTTATAGTTTTAAATATGTTTCTTATAATTTTGAAAAGTAATTGTATATCCATTTTCAGTCTCAGCAAAAAGTTGCGGAAAAGAATGTTTATTTAACTTACTTGCAATAAACATAAACTGGAAATACTCATTAAATAATGCGTAACCACTGATTAATTATCATTAACAAGAAAATCTAACAATTTACACACTAAGATAAATAATATTCATACTGTATTATTTGCACTAAATAACCTTTGTACCTCAACTACAATTGCCTGCAGTCAACTGTGCTACGTGGGTTGCATCTCTTAAGTCGCCGTTACGCTGGCTCCTACCTTAAAATATAATTGTTGTTACCATAAGTACGTACGAACATTGATTTTAGTTACTTTATTACGTTAGATGGGGTCAATTAGACAATATTAGAATAACTTTCGGATTATTTATCACTATAATAATGTGACGCAAAGGCCAATAGTGATAGACAAAACCTTTCATTTTTAATCATTAGCCTAGATGGCGTTTTCATATTAAAAAGTTACCAGTTGTAAATTTTACGTAAATATCTTAATGGTTCTAGTGTACTGATTTAATTCCAGGTAATGAAAATAAGAATGCAAATGGACACTACCTACTTTCTCAATGTATTTATTTATATGTGCCTTGATTTCCAATTACACTTTTAACACATTATTAACTTTCAAAACTTTGCAAATTGAAATTACATCATACTAATACAAGTAAAACATTATTGAATGCTTTAGAATAGTAATTTCTAAGTGCAATTCCTTGTTGAACAATGAATAAAGCTCTATCGGTTTCCTAGTAAAGTAACTGCACCTCGTAGACTTATCATCAAATTGTCTATAAATCCGTCAAAAATCAAGGAAAGTTTACGATTAGCATGATTTAATCATATTGAACAGAAGTTTTCTCTCGTGTTTCTGAATCATTAGTAAATTTTTATTGTAATTTTCCATTTTTATTGAAAGAATCATTAATTGTAGGTGTTCGATTTAAAATTTATATCCGTCACAGGTAGGTAACTACAGTAATTGATAATTATTTGTGGCGCCAGTTGTTAAGTCTTCTATTCCTAATTGCATGTCATTTTACCAGTATCTTGAAATTCCAGTTACTTATTAATGTAATTTTTTTATCTTTATGTTTGTTGATTTATATAATAATACACATATTGAGGTCATACCTTAGTAATCAGGTCTTAATACATAATGGACGTTTTCATAGAGCAAAGAGAAAAATTCATGATTGTAAAATAATTATAATTTTCCACACTGTAAGCGCAATTTAAGGAACTTGCACAATTTCTTTAAATGCAAATTAAACATTTTAACACATATCTTACAAATAAACTTTCACTCTGTAACATATATTAGGCACATTTGACAGCATATCAAACTATGTATATAATTGAGCACCTGTAAGATTACAAAAAATGGATTAATCAAAGATGTTTTTAATTAATTTTGACATTTTTACATCTTATCTGCAATGTAATCGATTAGCGTCATCCTCCTTTAAACGATAGGCAAGAGTAAATCTTCACTGACTATAATTGATACTTCAAGGAATGATACCTTCAAATATTAATGATTTAAAATAGGATTGAACATATAAGGAAACTTGTGGCTAAATTACACTAGTAATTAAAAGTAATATTTAAAATACTCTTTAATTTCACAACTCGTATAAAAACAAATTTAGATATTTCATATATTAGTATAAAATATTTTATTTACAGGTACTTTATATATTATATTACCAATACTGTATGTACAAAGTAACCTACAAAATAACATTAAACTTAAGTAAACCAAACATTTTTCAAGGTAGTTGAGATCCATGATTACATTGAGTTAAAATCTAAATATAATACATTCCCTATAAACTAGTTTACGTCTTAAATCTAAATCTAATAAATATAAATTTTGATTTAATCAATTTGTATCACATTTTTCAGGCAGTTTCATATAATTAAAATTATCTAGATGCATTAATTAGTTTATTAATAAAAATTGTAAGGAACATTCTGCTATAGAAATAATTTTTGTACCTAGTTACATTTTAAATTTTATTTATATACTAAGAGATGGTCGTTTCTTTCGATCACCTTTGGAGTTTTTACCAAAAATATTACCCAATACTTTAGAAACGCTATTAACTCCTAATTTTCTTCGAATTGGTAACGCTTTTAATAATTGTACAGATTTTGCTTCCCTAAGTAAAGACTGAAAGGCTAGTGATACACCAGCAAAATTTTCAGCAGCGCTTACTTCATAAAACTGGCATCCATATTGTAAAGACAATTCCTGTCCATCATCAACGCAGATTTGTCTACAACAAAAAAATATAGTTAGTAATGTAAGGATTCATTGAATAATATTTAATAAAGTTATTGTTTTTGTTAGAAAAAAATAAAAGCAACTATATACTATGGGTCCCAGAATGAAGCTAACAATAATTGTGTAAACTTTTTTATTTAACTCTGCATTCAAACTTTTGCATATTCTAAAATGTCAATTTGAAATGTTATTGTAATATATATGGCGCCAGAAAAATCAGTAAAGATAAAATTATATCAAGACTAAATTTACCTTATTTGTAAAGATGAATAATAATTTGATCTAGAAAAGGTTTTAGAATGAAATGTTATGCTCAACTAAAAGTTGATTTAGTTTTCCCGTAACCAATTTTTTAAATACGCGATGGAGTTGTGATTTCTAAAAAGTTAGCTAACAATATCATTATTGTTTTATCTGGTTAGCCTATTAAAGCTAGTTATATTTGAATACAATAAGTGATGCTAAAGAACGTGTTATCTAGTAAAATGGCTTGGAATAATTACGGTAACACTAAATCAACTTTGAGATATAATGCTAAAATTTATATCTGAGCATAGCTTTCTTAGATAAATATTTTTGTCTAGCTGTAGAAATAACGCTGTTTCTTGGGCACCTGGTATACTACATTAACATCGCAGGTATAGTTAAGACTGTTTTCGAATTAAGAAAAATGTAGGAACATGTTTGGTAAAATGTTAAATAACAAGTTTACCAGTGCAGTAGGGTCCATCGGGTGATACAACTGTATGGAAGATATGAACTTCTAGAGGATTCGCCGTATGCAAAATTATACCACAAGAAATTCAGTTGTTTCAATGTCGTATTGCAAGCTTTTTTAAGAGTCGCTCTATACACCTGCTATCAGATTGATTGAGCAGATAATATGTATCGAAATAATTGTGCTGTTAATTATCCCCATGGATTTATTAATTAAAATAGGTAATAGATACTTAATAAGGCTATAAAGCTAACATTTAATGTCGTGGTTGGCAGCATAAATGTAAGTACATCTGTGTGTCCGTCTGTCCGCCTGTTCGTGAGTGTGTGCATGAGTGCGTGTGTGCATGTGCGTGTGTGCGCATGTGCACGTGTGTGCGTGTTCTGTGCGCGCGCGTTTGTATATGTGTTATCTACGATAACTCCAGAAATTTCGGGATCCCAAATTTGGGATCCAATCGAGTAACATCGATAATTTAGCATAAGCTAAGTTTAAATTTTACGAAAAAGAACAATCTGTTGGCGTTATTATCACGAAGTCGCGCAGATTGTACGAAGAATTCGCCAACGAGGTCTGGGTCAACTTCAAAGGCTTCAAAAGGACACCGAGTACTGACGAACCGACATGGTATAGTTTCCAGCCAAGCAGCCTACCATCACCAGCACGACAGCGGAAGAGGAGAAAGCGCAAGAAGACGACAGGCAAAGTTGAGAGGATGGAAGTACCAAGAAGCGGCTCCTCATTACATTATCTTGTAATAAGTATATATATATATATATATATATATATATATATATATATATATATATATATATGTATGTATGTATCGTTAAATGTGCTCAAATTTTAATAAACTTTGTTGAATTTTGAACTGGGAACTTCCAGAAATTTCGTGTTGGTACTTGATTTGACTTCTTCTGGAGCTGGTTGGGAGACATTCAGCGGCGGAGAGGGTGGTTTGTTAGGCGTAGTTTTTGGTTTTTATCATACATTTCTGAATATTTCAAATATATAAAAATACCAGCATATAGATCTTAAAATTATAAATAATTATATTCTATGCAATTATTTTTGTTTTTACAATGTTGCCTATTGTCATTATGAACGTATTACAACAGAAGTACATATCATTATCCTAAAAAAAACATTATTTCATTTTTTGTAATTTCAGCTTCGTAGATTGGAAGGTTGTGTGTTCCACATACAATTTTTTTTCACCTTTAGTAACTCTTGGTTTTAATTCAATAATAAAATTTCGATATTTCTACTGAATATTAAAACAAAATGAAAATAACGAAATCAGCGTCAGCTATTTTCTTATATCCCACTACATACTCAAAATTAAATTACTTATTTTTAATAACAGTTCAACTAAGTTTTTGTTTTATCAGAACATCTGCTTTCAAGATCACTGAATTAAAAATTTCTTCGATTTTTGTATTACTGAAGGGCTAATTGCTTTTCCCATTTTTAGAGTCTAGTTTTGGATTGTTTGAATATACATTTCATTTAATAGATGCCGCACCATACTAAGACGTTGGTCATCTCGTTTGCATAACCTCTGTTCGCAACAGTCAGAGAAATTGCCACATACTTCCTCATCGAGCTTATCTTCAAAGAACACTGGTTACCGTTGACCAGAACTATTCAGACCGGCCGACTTCATTTTGAATTGTATCTAGAGTATTTACTTCAACACAGTCAGATTTAAAGATCCTTAGTGGGGCCAAATGGTGTAAGGATTGGTTTGTTCTTGTGGACTAATCACAAACCCAGAAGCTACAGTGGCAACGATGAAAATTAAAACAGTAAGCTCATTATTTTAAGCTCAGTGGCACAAATGTGTTCACTTGCATTAAACTGTATTAAATCTATATTCTTGAAAAATTAAAACCTTGTCCTATAGGGCTGCACAGCCTTTAACGTCCTTCAGTGCACCATCAATTTTTTTTTTAATTCTCACAAATATGTACACTTATGCAAGCGTCAATAAAACTAACTACAGTCTTACTTTTTACAGTACATACAGAGTATACAGTGTTCAAGAAATCATATATGCTCGATTTCGTCTATCAGATTAAGAATACTTTCAGAAAAGTGTGCAATCAGGTAAACAGACTAAAATATCTTCAATATATAGCGTGGTATCCTTAGCCATACAAAAACGCGTTCTAATTTTCAGTTTTTACCTACTGCAGTTAGTCCCGTCAATTGCACCAGCAACGTATAATTTTTAATTCCCCTCATATTCGGTCTACGTTTTCCTAGGTAATTGAAATACAAATGCCTGTCTGTACTTGAATCATTCAATACCCGAGTGACTACTGTGTGTCGAATGTATCTGCTTTGGTGGACCACTAGTCTTAGTTATGTATATAGTAATGAATTATGTATGTATAAGGGTTTTTCTTTGGCGCTGAAAACCCAGAGGTTACAATGGGGTTTACAACACCTACCACGTCGTTGTGAATTATACTAATACATATATACAGAGTGCTCCATAACTTCTGCTTGTGAACAAGCGGCCATTATTTTTGGGACAAGATCCTTCTCATTGCAAATGGGTGTATTGTGGACTAAAGATTTCAGATAACCCCAAAGGAAGAATCAAGGAGGTTTAAATCAGGGGAACGCGCAGGTCAGGCCACCGAGCCTCCTCTTCCCATCCACTGGTTGCCAAATCGCTGGTGCAGATATTGGCGCTCGTTCAAACCAAAGTGTGGAAGTGCTTCATCATGCTGAAACCACATGTTGGCCCTAATGTCTAAGAGGACAATTTCTAATAATCCCGGTAACACATTTTGCAGACAATGTTGAAAATGTTGCGTTTAAACGAGCATGCAGCAAGTAAACTATTAAATTCTCCCCAAGAATACCAGCCCACAGAAAATTGTTGGTGTTTTTAGAGACTATAGCATGAGGATTTTCGTCACCCCAAATGTGACTGGCTCTACTATTAATATAACCATCGGGCGTGAAACATGCCTTACCAGAAAGCAATATTATTCTCCTGAAGTGGTTCTACTAAGGTGCGACCCAAAAACCATTGGCAAAAAGCTAATCAATATGGGTAGTCTCAGATTTTAAAGCATGCATTCGTTGTAAATGGTAGCGATACACGAGCTGTTCATGTATGACACACCATTACGCAGTACCGGAGGAGTCTATATTGTATGTAATTGCGCGAACACTTGTAGATGGATAGTCCTCCAAACATTATAGAACTTCATCTTCAAACTATACCGTACCGGTACAACCAGCACCAACGGGACGCTTAAAATTGACCCTTTCTCTAAGGCGATGATGTATTGAAGAAAAGATTGTATGGTGAGCTTGCCGGTGTTCAGGATGTATCTATTCATTCAAGCGTGCAGCTTCTCTACCACGACTATTCGCTGCACCATCAGCAAGGTGCATATCGGGAAGTTCTTCAAATGAGACTGGTTTTATCACAATAAATTACTCAACAGGATTAAGTTTTAAATTCAGGTAATTACTATCACAATAACAAATTAGTTCACAATGACATGTCCATCGATAATTGTTATTGATGGTAACTAGATTTTAAGAATAAATTTACCTAGTAATACGTACATAATTACTTATTCTATGGTTAAAATTTTTTTCTGCAAAACTACGCAAGATACGCAAAACTCTCAGTGAAAAAAGTTGCACTTTTACGTGCCCTGGAATTACTGTATCAACTGTAATGGATCCAAAAGATGCCTTGTTATATAATAGTTTTTTTATAATAAAAAAAAACTATTTTTTTAACAAACTTCAATACCCTGTAACTCGAAAACTAAGCGTTTTTGGACTATGATTATAAAGCAAAAAATTCGTTTTGATATCCCCTACCACCCCTAAAAGTTTATCGTTATACTTAAGCAATACCCAGTATATTTAATCACATTTTTGTTTAATTTGTATTGACCTTGTAATAGACAAGTTTTACATACACTTTTAAACAGTGTCTCAAATTGAATAATAATTGTTAGGAACAATTAAAATCCAGTTTGTATACTGTTAATAGAAAGACATAACAGACATACCATGTCCACCATCACAAAGCGTTAAGTGCCGTTGTCTCTGTATACTCGACTTATTTAAACGTAAGGTCCCCACACCTAGAAAATTCCGCACTCAACAATTAACAGGAAAGACAATGGTTACTCTCTTCTGGGATGCCATTAGTAATTTGACAGTGACAGCAGACAGTATGAATTACTTTTTATTCAAATCTGCTCAAAAACCAACTTTGGCCTGCAATCAGGAGTAGGAACAAGGACTTCTGGCTTCAGATGTGTTGTTACACCACACAGCTCGTTTCACGGTTCAGACTACAAAACATCCTTAGTGGTGTTCACGTGTTCGGATCGCGTAAAAAAGCACTGATAGGTTGACATTTCAGAAGTGATAAACAAGTGAAAATAATTGCTATCTGTGAACTTCCAAAGCAGAGGAACACTTGCATAGATTACTTCGAGTGTGATTTCAACCCACAACGTCTATTTTTCTAGAGTAGTGCTCTCCAAACTGAGCTACTAAAGAGCAAATCACACAAAAATTAAAATTAAACTGAAAAAATTTGATAGTTACGACGCCATATAATTTTTGTATTATTTTTTATAATTGTGTTCTTGAACAGGCTAAGTTTAGCCTGGAGGATGGACAGGGGGATACTGAACGATTACCGTAATTTTTTTTACACCATAAGTGAAAGGAAAACAGGAACTAGGAAGATCATTCCAGATTTTAGAAGCCGTGTAGAAGAATGTGGATTTCGCCCGTTTGGTACAAGTGGAAATTTGTACTGCATATTGATAATGCGAATAAGCCAACCGAATATTCCCAGAAAAACTGGCCCGAGATGGGTATCAAATAATGTAATTCAGCAATGGAATAGCCATTGTAATACCGATAATATAAATAAAAAACTGAAACGATTCTTCTATGCTCAAAGAACTCTATGTCAGAACTTAACGACGGATCATTTATAAGCCTAATCGCTCTTTTTTGAGGCGAGAATTACATTCTAGATGAGGTCGAATTTCGGCCTTATACATCAGAAGGAATTCTCGGGAGGCGAAGTATTGCTTAGATCTGTACACTAAGCCTATTTTACGAGCAGCTGCTTCAGTAGCTGACAGAATATGGTCAACTCATGATAGATTTGAAGATACAGTGATTCCCAACATAGCAATAGCGTCAGAAAACTTGAGATCATTCATACTTACAATAGGAAATGATGGATCTTTTTTTAGGCGGACAACACTGACTTTTATAAGTATTAAATTTAACTAGATTATTACTTCCCCATTCAAGGATACGTTGAATGTCTTTGTTGAATGAACTTGTCGTTTCAACTTTAAGGTCTTGATTCAAGATAGAAGGTGGATTACCATTACGAGTATTTAAAATACTCAGCTTTTTGGTTTTTTGAATGGTGTATTTTTGTATATATGTTATACAAATCTAAACCTTTCGATAACACTTACAGTTATCCTCGTCAATAGTAATCTAGTTTATCTTTATTTGCTCGTCAGTAGTAATACAATCTTTTAGAATTGTTTAAGATGGCGAAACAAATTTATGAAATTTGAAAAAGTGAAAACGCAAACATAAGTCTGCTATTAATATAGCAGTAGACTGGAATGATTTACAATGAAGAGTGTTGTCGCTAGCAAAATAATGAACCGGGTTAGCCGTTGAAGAAATAGATCATTAATATATTGCAGAAAAGTATAGGCGCTGTAACTGATCCCTGTAGCACGACTGCATTAATGCCAACTTCTTTTCAAACTAAGCCATCAACTACGACACGTATTGGTCTTTATCAAGAAAACTAGAAACCCAGTTGAAGAGCATATCATTCAATCCAAACGAGGTGAGTTTGGCAAGCAAACACGTATACCAAACTTGGTCAAATGCTTTTGAGATATCTAGAGACACATATGAAAGAAGATCACCTGTTGAACGAGTCTGCCTAAAACCATATTGGTGGTTACTGAGGAGTTTGTTAGTTTCAAGGAAAGAGATCAGTTGTATATTGAAAAGTCACAATGAACAAATAAAAGTTCATAGATTACTGCACGTACAATTTTTTAAATTAATGGAATGGTTTTTTCAACGTCTAGAGGTAAGTAGCAAGACGAAAGTTAGAAAAATTGTGCAATGGCCGTTTACGCAACTTCAAAAGATTTTGTAAAGCCTGAAAATGATAAATCTCGCCAAATCGCTTCAGAAATGTTCTTTCTTACCCGATATGAGATGGCTATATGAATTCCTTTGTAATGAGAAATAACACATGGATTCAATATAATAGAACCAAAACAAAAAAATAATAACGGTCAAAACAGTAGACGAATTTAACGTAACCAAAGAAATGTCGCATTGGGGGCAACCAAGTGTGTTTTATGCGGGTTTTTTTGAATACGGGACTATGATCATTGCGGCTGCCTCTGAACCGTTGCAGCGTCTACGTAGCGCCATAGAGAACGAACGGTAAGGGATGTTGGCTTCTGGAACGTGTTCAACCACATAGGCCACATAGTCTTAGCGTCAAGCAATTCACGCTAAGTTACTAGGAGAGCAGCCGTGCTTCCCAATCTACGTACAGTGGGGCAAAGATCACTAAAACTTGGCATTAAATTAAAAAATAAAGTAAAGCATATGCTTTATAACGCGTCATATTTTAGCAGACAACTAATTAGCGCACCACAAACAGGTACGTGCTTGTATGTATCCCCTCTCTTTTCTTCATTAGGGCCAGTTGTCGTGTAACAGTGCCAGTTTACAGGTGCGTTTGTGCAAGACAATTTTTAACGTATTTTTAACGTACCATCTAATTAAATAAGATCAATTTTTAACTATGGTTGCCTCAAACTCAGGTATGTGTTGATGTTTTGATAAGTATTAACTTGTATCAACTAATTTACAACTTTATATAAACGCAACTGAATATAAAATGCAAATAATTTCGTACTTTTAAAAATACAAACAGTTTTAGTTATGTTCCAAAGCAGATCAAGGTTTGAATTTTTTTTGTTCTTATTAGCCTTTTATTGTACTTCATAGAATCGTTTAATTTCATTGCCCTTTTTTGCCCCTTTTTCATAATTTTTTTTACAAAAACAGTCCAGTAGTGGTCTCAATTTCAATATTTTTATCTTTTTAGGTACAAGCTCTAACATTTTATTCATAAGTAGGAGAGAACTGATTAATATTATGAAAAGGTGTACAAGCAGTAGTTTAGAAGACCAGTTCCATTTCTTAGCCAAAGAAATAAAAACACGAACAAAATGTAATGAGGAGACCTTTAAAGATATCAATAAAAAATTGGCATACTTTAAATCAATTTCGATTCCTGTTCTGAAAGGACAAAACGATTGAAAACAAAAATAATTAGTGAGTCTACATCCGTATCCGTATTAAGCTATGCAACTCAAGTGAGTTTAAGAGCCACCGGACGAGCAGATGCATCAAAACTATTACATGGCATTCCAACTACCAGTCGGCAACGCGCTACAAAATGCCGCAAAGTATTTAAAAAATCATTTTAAACACAAATTATGTCAGGTGAAGATGCTTTGGCAATATTTCTTGACACACAGCTTCACGTCATCAATATCAGACAACAAGGATGACTGCCCCATATCGATTTCCTTCGTACAAAATAATTCAGGCAACAAAGAAACTTTGTTATCCCCAGAAGGAATATACAAACGTTACTGAAACGTATGCGGAAGTAGCTTTACAAGCATTACTGGACCGCACTGTTCAACGTCTTCTACTGTCATTAGAACCAGTAATTGAAACTCTTCAAACCGAAGAGCTAGACCTCGGGCCATAGTTCTTGTAAACAAGAAATTCATGGCACTGAAGAAAGTGATGCCTGCGTTTTCATTATATGTATTGTCCCTATTAGTCTGATATGTGATAACAAAATCTTACGGCAAAATCCTCGTTCTGGTTCCACACAGTATTGCAGGCCACTGAAAATTGAATTTAAAAAGGAGTCGACAGAAGTTACAGTTATAGAGAAAGATAGTATTGACAAACAAATAAGTAATCTTCACAATGGCACTGTCTTAATACAAAAAAGACTCGTGCAAGTAACTAATAATTTAATAAATGTTACATATGTGGAGCGACTTCCAGAAACTTTAATAAAATAGATGAAATGATTACCAAACAAGTAAATACTGACTATTTAAAGTTTGGCTTACCTATTTCACATGGATGGATACGAATGCTTGAATGCCTTCTTCATTTATCATATAAATTGCCGCTCAAGAAGTAGTTTCTGCAAATAAAGACAGAATCCAAAAGCAATGACGGGAATGCTGCGAGGTGCTTTTTCCAGAATGCTGAGATTTCGGGAGAAATTACAAATATTGATTTGGACCTTATTAAAAAATTCATGTTATTATGATGGTTGTATCAAGCGGTCATGAAATAGACGTCGAAAAATTTAGAGTGTATGCCCGTGATACGGCTAGATATTTTGTAGAAAAATATCCGTGCTATAATAGGCCACCTACACTGCACGAATTTTTCATACATGGTCCAGAAATAATTTGATATGCATTACTCCGTATCGGCCAATTAACAGAAGAGCCTCAAGAAGCGTCTAATAAAAATTTCAAAACATTTCGAGAATATTATTTAAGAAAATGTAGAACAAAAACAAATATTGATATATTTAACCTGTAATAACCAGCAAAAGAAAATTAGCGAAGAAAAAATACAACACCTAGCCAAGCAATTCAATTATTCCCCCTGCAGTAATGATTCAAAGTAACGATGACGATGAAGATAACGGTGATGATGAGGAAGAAAATACTGGAAAGGAACAAATTGTAAATAAAATTGTAAAATATGTGATATAAGTGTTTTCTAAGATTTTTCTTCTTATACAAAATAATCGATTTAAAAGTTCTAATGAGTTTTTGTGAAACTACAAATATGTCTACCACTTATAATGAAAGTCGGAAATTAGTTAGTTTTGTCATTGATTTAATGCCATGTTTTAAGGTCCCCTGTCCCATTGTGCGACGGGAAGTAGGTGAAGCTTTATAAAAAGGGCAATGGGAAGCTCATCCACCGATACAATAAATGAAAATAAAACTTATTCGAGTCGGATAATGTAAAAGAAAAGGGATTTGACAATTTAGTACAACTACCAAGAATCCTTGGTTTAAACAGTGTCAGGTGTGTATACGTACCTATTTATACAAAGTGGCCCACCACAAACGACAAGATTTATCAACGAAAAATAGATAATATTTTTAAAAGATTTTTTGTAGGTATGACGGGGACCGTTTGAAGTACAACTTTAAAATATTGCAGATTATACAGGGTTCATCAAAGAAGAGCCTTATCAAAGTTATATTTTTTCAATAAAATGCCCTGTATTCTATGTCATTTATGAAATCTAGCGGACAAATAAAGGTGAGTTATGGTTCCTATACCTTACATCAACAGGTTTTGAGATATTTTTAGATTTATAAAACTGCAATAGAAAATCTAAAAAGAAAATACATTCGTTTTACCCTCGTTTCACAAATATTATTAAGTCAAGTATAAAGCCAGATAGTGCGTTTTTAATTTAATATATACTATGAAAGAATCGACATGATTTTAGTAATTGGTTAATGTCAAAAATATTGTTTATTAGCATCATCCGAATAAGGCTGTTTTTGAACGGCTAATTCGATATTTTCGCAGAACCGGAAGTGTGGTATATGAAATTAAAGAAAAGCGTGTTATTGGTAGCGAAGAAAATGAATTTCAAGTAGTAGCCTGTGTAATCGAAAATCCACTTGTAAGTCAACGTAAAATAAGCTTCGAAACTAGAGTTAGATAAGCATTCAAAGGATACCTGAGAAATACTATATACAATTACATCAAGCCCTTTTTGACACGGATTTTTGTCAAAGAGTGGAGTTTTGCTTATGGGTTATGGAACAAGAAACAGATTTTTTAAATTTTTGTCCTATTTTCTGACGAATCTACGTTTCAGAATAACGGCTTCGTTAACAGGCACAATTTTCATTATTATAATGATGAAAACACCCATTTTTTCCATACAGTCTGTTAAAGTATGGGGCGGGATGGTTGGGGATCAAGTAATAGGGCCATAGTTTTCTTTATGGTCATGTAAACGGGATAGAATTTAAGCGATTTTTAATGGAGGGGTTGCCAAAACTCTCAATATTCGAGTAAAGTTGTGATTACAGCTAGATGGTGCTCCAGCACACTTTCATGCCAATGTTCACACGTATTTAAACTAGAGCTTCGCAAATAGATGGATTGTATGATGGGGACCTCAAAATTGGCGGGGACCTCAAAATTGGCCAGTCAAGTCCCAGATTTAATTTGTATTGATTTTTTTCTGTGGAGGCCCACAGAAAAAAAATATTGTACCAAGCCAACAACTCCAAAAGATATTAACGGGGGGTGTACGTGCTGCATTTAGATCAATCAACACCACAAATGATACGGAAAGTGAAAGTTTCATTCTTAAGAAGAGTTCAGTTATGTATAGAACAAGACTGTCGCCAGTTTGACATTAGAACATTTTATTTGCCGTTTTGTTGCTATGGATTCACTATTTAACAAGACTGAATCTTACTTATTAGTGTTCATGTTCATATTCGAGAGTTTTTGGCTTATATTTAATATGCGTCTTGAGTTTCCTGTGGTCCTTAATGTTTATTCCATTATGTTTTGTACTTAATATATATGTTTTTCTTTTGCATTTCTTTTTGTAAATTAAGTTTAAAAATATAGAGCATTTCCTCAGATGTTTTATTGAAATAAGGAAGTTTGGATACTTGTTTCTAGTAAGTATGATGTTAAAATTATTTCGTAACGATAATAATTATTATTATTCTGTATTCCCCCGAACCAGTACCAGTCCTATCTAAGCTCTATACGATCTCTATGTCTTCTGGGGAATTTCCTTCATCATGGAAGTTAGCAAATGTTCAACCTATTCCCAAAAAAGGCGATAAGACCGATTCCTCAAACTACCGACCAATTGCCATCACTTCTATTTTGTCTAAAATCATGGAAAAAGCCATCAATCAACAACTGCTCACGTTCCTTGAAACTAACAAACTCCTTAGTGACCACCAACATGGGTTTAGGCAAAGTCGTTCAACAGGTAATCTTCTTTCATATGTGACCCAAGTTTGGAATAATACAGCAGACCAGTCCGGTGAAACAGTTGTAGTCGCTTTAGATATCTCCAAGGCATTTGACCAAGTTTGGCATAAGTGTTTACTTGCCAAACTCACCTCGTTAAATGATACGCTCATCAACTGGGTTTCTAGTTTCCTTGATAAAAGACGAATGCGTGTCGTAGTTGATGCCTTTTTTTCAAAAGAAGTTAGCATTAACGCGGGCGTACCACAGGGATCCGTTATAGCGCCTACACTTTTTCTGCTGTACATAAATGACCTTATTTCTTCAACAACTAACCCTATCCATTGCTTTGCTGACAATAGCACTCTTCACTGTAGTTCATCTCAGTCTGCTCATGGTGATAATACACCTTCTATGTCAAATCAAGAAATTAAAGCTGAAATGGCAAATTCAGTCAACAAAGACATTCAACGTATTCTCGAATGGGGAAGCAATAATCTAGTTAAATTTAATGCTAACAAAACTCAGTGTTGTCTTGTGTCCGCCAAAAAAGATCGATCATTTCCTGTTCTAATTATGAATGGCTCAGTTCTTAAGTTTTCAGATTCTGTTACTCTGTTGGGTATGACTGTATCTTCAAATCTCTCATGGGTTGACCATCTTATGTCAGCTACCAAAACAGCTGCTTGTAAAATAGGCTTTTTGTACAGATCTAAGCAGTACTTTACTTCTCGACAACTCCTTCTGCTGTATAAGGTCCAAATTCGGTCTCATCTGGAATATAATTCTCACCTCTGGGTTAGTGCTCCCCAATACGCTCTCGATATCGTTGATCGTATTCAAAAGAGAGCGATTAAGCTTATAAATGACCCGTCCTTAACTTCTCACATACATTCCCTTGAGCATAGAAGGATGGTTTCAGTTCTTTCTTTGTATTATCGTTATTATAACGGCTATCGTGCTGCTGAATTATATTCTTTGATACCATCTCGGGCAATCTTTGCGAGAAACACTCGGTTCGCTCATTCACATCCTCAGTATGCAGTACAAATCTCCACTTGTACCAAACGGGCGCAATCCACATTTTTCTACACGGCTTCTAAACTCTGAAATAATCTCCCTTATGATATGAGAAAATTTAAGGTAACTGTTCATAGGCATCTATTGGCAATTCATTATCCCTCTATCCATCCTCCTAAGTGTTCCTGAGTGCTTTAGCAGGATACGCCAAATTTGGCCTGTTCAGGTCCACAATCATAAAAAAAATTCCATTAAAAGCCAATAAGGTGAGATTTAAATTTATTTACAGCATCCACAACTGAAACGTAACGTTAATTCATTAGAAAGGTACTCAGTATAGCGCCTAATTAAAAAATGCAAAAAATTGACGTAATTGTTGAAAATAGGCGTGTAGGAAGCTCTGTATGTTTTTTTATTCATAGTGAATATTAAATTATATATATATATATATATATATATATATATATATATATATATATATATATATATATATATATATACCGTGTCCACATAAAAATGTTTTGTATGGGGATCTCGGAAAAGGTAAGAGATAGAAAGTCGATTAAATAGGACAAAAGTTGCGCATTCGAGGGAACATATTTATGGTGCTTGTGACTCGGATATCTTTTTTCATTTTTGAGATATTTGAAAAAAACCGAAATTTTCGATTTTATATTTTTCTGACTTTATTTAAGCTATCAAAAAAATGAATGCACATTTTCATGGCCACTTTTTCTACTGTATTAAATCGTGTCATCCAATTTTTGATACAAAGCTTCGTATCTTAGCAACTATCATCAACTTTATTTTTTTAAATACAAGAAAAAATTGTTTTTAACCTATTTAATTTCTCTCTTTGATTCTCAATTCAATGATACATCACACTATATTTTTTATGCACTTCGACCAAGAAAATTCATTTTCAATGTCAAAATCGAGAACACATGGTTTTTAAGGATAAAAGTGTTATTATAAACATTAGGTAAATTTGAGTTACTACAAAAAAATTAAAGTATAAAGAAAATGGGAATTGTGGGGATTATTATTAAGTTTCCGGACTTTATGCTTTGTCGCACATGTAGATGGCGCTGCGGACTTTCCAGATATGACGTCAAAGTTCGTATTTTTAAATGACAATCCTGTATGTGCTTCGCAGAAATCGATGCAGCTCTTTCTCCTGAGTTCAAAAATGCCCTATTTATTGGGATTATTTGAATCAGCATGCGCGATATTAATTATTGAATGTGGCATAATTCGAACAGTGATGCGATGTTAGTGCTGTCAATGTTTGTGTTAAATTAAGAATCATAAAATAAGACTTGAAAGGGTTCTGTCTTCCGGTGACAAAAATACGTACTTCAAGTCTACCTATAACGATACGTACATATGCGATTTTCGGCCTCTTGAAAATAAAAAATAAACTCCACATCGAGTTACCTAGTTGCTTGTTGTTTTATCAAAAGCCTACATTTCAATCACACCAGTTTCGTTCTTGACTAACATCGCACAACTTTTCGAATTATGCCACATTTAATAATTAATATGGCACATACTGTTTCAAATAATTCCAATAAACAGGACATTTTTGAACTCAGGAGAAAGAGTTGCATCGATTTCCGCGAAGAACATACAGTGTTTCCATTTAAAAATATGAACTTTGGCGTCATATCATACATATATGTGCCACACAGCATAAAGTCCAGAATGAAAACAAAAATCGACGTGTACCAGGATTTTGGCCACAAATTATCCATTTATCCGTTACTTATATATATATATATATATATATATATATATATATATATATATATATATATATATATATATATATATATATATACATACATACAAGTTTGATATGGCAATACAATTTGTAGGTACCAAGAATCTTTTTAAAATGTTCAACGGTTCTACGCGTACTTACAATATGACTCATTTAGATTGGAAACACCCCTGTAAAATTTTAAGTTATTAACCGATTTCAACCAATTTTGTTTAAATGTCAAGTAATAAAAAAATCTACGCAGGGACAAAATTTAAAATATGTATTCCAATTTTCAGAGCATACTACGATACTTTTTCGTAGTCGAAAATGGAGAATTTTTAATAGCGATTTTGTTATAAATAAAATTTCTACGCCACTAGATTCAGAGTGCCTCCAAATAGTTTTGACCAAAATTTTATAAAAATATATTTATTAATCTGATTATTATGACAACTTAAAATTTGAAAACACTATGCTAACAGTTACAAAAGAACACCCTGTATCAATTAGATGGCCATGGAAATTATTGTTTATTTTTTAATAATTGTTAGAATAAACCACCATGGAGAAAAAAAAATGTTTAAAGTATCACCAGTATTTAATAAAAGTAACCAAATTACTTTTAACTTTACTGGCAATTAAGTAAATAATAAGAGCTAATATTTCCATTTAAATCTTATTTGCCATGGAAACTATGTTACTGTTTGACAGTGACATTGTTAATTTATGCATAGTATCGGTAACATTATTTACTTACAGTTGTTATTTGTATCATGGCTGAAAGATTAAGTGTGAGAGAGAAAATTGAAATAATACGTGTTTTGGGAGACAATGATCGAAGTGTCGCAGATGTTTGTAGAATCTTTAATGAAAGACATGCAGATCGTCGTATTAGCTGCGGTGCGATGAACAAAGTAGATAAAATATTCAAGGAAACTGGTGCGGTATCAAAACACCTTTTAAAAATTAATCCTGTGCAAAGGAGAAACAGAAATGATCACCTCACTTTAGATCATTTTAGAAATAATCCTAATACCAGTTTAAGAAATGCCAGTATAAATTTGAATGTTGATCGAGAAACTATTCGGCAATATCTCAAAAGAAACAATATTAAACCTTTTAAACCGAAGTTTTTGCACACACTGCAAGAAGGCGACAAAGCAATACGTTTAGAATATTGCTTATGGGCCCAAGGAGAATATTTAAACAACAGAAATTTTCTAAAAAATGTGTTGTTTACCGACGAAGCCACATTCACTACAAATGGAGTAGTATGGTCACAAAATTGTCGCTATTGGGCAGCCGATAACCCCCACTGGGTAATAAACTGTAAAATCCAGTATTCCCAAAAAATCAACGTCTGGTGCGGGATACTAAACGAACGAATTATTGGTCCTTTCTTTTTTGAGGAAAACATTAACGCGTAGAACTTTTTACAATTTTTAAATGTCGGTTTCGGGGACGCCATACATGAGATTAGAATTAATGAAAGATTAATTTACTTTTCCAGTTATATGGGTATTATGTTCATTATGACAGAGCTGTGAGGCAATAGCTGAACGAACATTATCCAAACCGATGGATAGACCGTAGTAGTCCGTTAATACATTGGCAACCGAGATCTCCAGATCTAACAATTTTAGACTTCTTTCTCAGGGGACTACTTACACAAAAAGTTTACAAAACCCGCCGAAGAGACAGAAACGAGCTTTGTGCAAGAATTCGATAGGCATGTGAAGAAATTATCTCACAAGAACTAAGGAATGTAAAAACATTCGTAAGCGCTACGACAAATGTATCGGGCTAGATGGTGGATTGATAGAGAGAACTAGGATCTAAAATAAAATGAAGTTTAATATTTTTGTTACAGTTAAGTTTCCTATTCAATTTGATTAGTTAATTCCGTGTAAAGTTAA
The DNA here is from genome assembly GCA_036346205.1 of Vesta saturnalis. Taxonomy (NCBI): domain Eukaryota; kingdom Metazoa; phylum Arthropoda; class Insecta; order Coleoptera; family Lampyridae; genus Vesta; species Vesta saturnalis. The sequence continues at coordinate 763,457 of JARFJB010001349.1, read as the reverse complement.
ACGTAATTCGGTTACTTTTATTAAATACTGATGTTACTTTAAACATTTTTTTTCCATTGGTGGTTTATTCTAACAATTATTAAAAAATAAAAAACAATTTCCATGGCCATCTATTGATACAGGGTGTTCTTTTGTAACTGTTAGCTTAGTGAGTTTTCGAATTTTAAGTTGTCATAACATTATCAATAAATATATTTTTATAAAATTTTGGTCACAGCTATTTGGAGGCACTCTGAATCCAATGGTGCAGAAATTTTCTTTATAAAAAATTATTTTCTTTATAATAAAAATTCTCCGACTACGAAAAAGTAAAAAGTATCGTAGTATGCCGTTAAAATTGGATATCGTTCGATTTAAAATTTTGTCCCGACGTAGATTTTTATTACTTGATATTTAAAAACAAATTGGTCGAAATCGGTTAATAATTTCAAATTTTACAGGGGTGTTTCCAATCTAAATGAATCACACTGTATATAAATCAAAACAAAGGAGTGTATTTATTTTAGTTACCTATATGGAGCATTGTTAATAACGAATGTCGATTTGATTTTAAATATAATAGTTTGACTTTGGTGTATACGAAGCGTACTATCATAACGGCGCAAATACTTATATTATGACGTTATTAAACACCGCAGTACTGTAGATATAAGGTCTTAGTTATTAAACATTACAAAATTAACGGAATCTATATTATGCAGATTTCAATTTTAATCTAAAATTCCAACACTGTAAGCATTTCCATTATTGAAAAAAACGGTCGTAATCACGATTCATAAGGTTGTCGGGTAGGTACTCTACGATTATTATTAAATACAGGATGCTATTATTTTGTATTTAGTTATATATGTATGTAGTTCCATAGATGTTTAATGTTTCTATGTACATTTTTTTTATTTTTCAGTTGCTAGATAATGTACAGGAGACAACTGTTAGTATCTAAGATGAAAGGTTTTTCAAATTGGTCAATTCATTTTGATAGAAACTATAAAATTTTGGTTTAAGATATTTGAATGTGGTGTAATTAGGCGCAACTTTAAACCAAAGTATCTTAATGTTGTTATGAAAGTAGCATAAACAGTTAGGGTAATATTTGGAGATAAATATCTACATAATTGGTACAAATTTTGCAAACGTTTGGTATAGATACATTCATCATTGTCAAATTGAAGACACACGTTAAATATAAAATAAATACAGATTTCATAGAAATTCCAGACTAATTGCTAATTAAACTTTAATTCTTTCAAACGTGACTGATTGCAAAGTAAGTGATGAATTGATGTGTCCACTGTAAAGTAATCCTACCAGTTTTCACTTTTCACATCGTAAATATTCACAGGTTGGGTTTGACAAATACGGTAAATTGACTTAATTTGTTGGTTTATATTCGTATCACTTAAACTTAATACCAGCAGCGTAAACTGCTTTTACTTAACAAAAATAAAAGAAAAATTTGTTTATTAAGTTAATGCATATATTAAGCCTTAAGCTGTCAGCAATTATAACACTTAAAAAAATTTGAAAAAACTTACTGTTGTATATAATAAATATAATTTAGTGTTAAGAAAAACAAGATAATTGCAAGCTAAGTCACTTTCAGTCATTTTATTACATTAACTTGACTTGGAAACTAATTTCACTACACTAATTATTGCTTGAAACATATGTAATCTGTCTGAAATTAATGATTCTTGTTGGCAAATTTAAAATATGGGAATTAAATGATATCAATAAGACAATTGATATAAATTCCTTTTCTGATCATATAAATGTTATCTTGTAGACTTTCAAAGATGTGGGTGTTAAAGACTATAAATTATTGAATTACTTTCTTTTAAACCAACAAGTACAATTTATGTAAAGATTTCTTTGTTGAAAATAATATAAAACGGCATTACAACTACATTAAAAATTATAAAACATCGCTCGAATTTCAAGAACTTTCACATGTAGTGTTTGTTACATTTGCATATGGATCACAATTTTTATTCTATTTTCTCTTACACGGTAATTAAATGATGTAACATATACATTTAATTTCATTTAATCTTCTTAACGTGACAAAAAAAACTAGGGTCAAAATAGGGAAAGTGCTAAAGTACAGAAGAAAAACAATAAAATCTTTCATTCTATGGTCAAGGTATTATGTAATTTATTGTAAACATCAATTTTAAATGTCAATCATTAAATAATATAAATTATTATTGAGTAAATGGAAAATGTCGGATGTATTCCTTTTAAATCAATTTTGCCGAAATGAAAAAAATGATAAAGCAGCTATAAATATTAATCATCTTTTAAGATTCTTCACGTGGATGTTTAATATAAAAGAAACAATCAAAGACCTATTTATACGTACATTCTTAAGGATTTCAGTTACCATGAAGGCGCCACTTTCTTTGACCAAGGTTAAAGGGTAACATCATTAAGTAAAAGCCTTACCTATTAATCCAGGTAATCAAAAATTGACAAGCCATCAACAACTGATTCTTTTATGAGAACATGACTCTTAACTGTATCTGTTAGTTATAGCAATGTACATGTTATGTTTGTTATATTGCTCCATGTACTTTATTATTAGTGGAACATTCATTAGATATATTTCAAAGAGCATATATTTCATGTCTAGAGTATTTAATATGTGAAAGTTGTGTCAATTTTAACAGAAGAATGCACAATTTTATAAGTAATGTAATAAACGGTGCACCACTGATATTCATAGATACATAAATTATTAAATGTACTTTTCGACCTAATTCTGATCTGTACATTGATTTAAATCCTTTTCAGATACTACCTCTCCGACCAAAAGAAATTCTCGGAGTAAAAATGTTTAAAACCAATTATAATGAGCATTTACTAAAAGGTAGAAAGTAAAAGAATGGTAATAAAATAAAGTTAAAAAACTCGTTAGTGGTAATTTAATTCTAGTAAATGAGATTTCACAGTATCAGTGATGATAATAGTTGGTTTAACGTGGGAAAATTTCGATTATGTTTATTAAATTACAAACTAGAAAAAAAATTGTCACTACAATTATTCACTGTACACTATTCTATCGTTTGTTATATACTTTCTACAAAAAGCACCCTGCACCATTTAAATGGCAAATGGCTTTCTGTGGATTGGGCTAAATTTTTGATATGTTGTAGGTTGTAAGGTTCTAATCAAAGACTACCATAGGCAGAAAGTCGAAAAATGGACAGTTTTTACGCTACAGCTCGCCAAAGTTGCGATTTTGACGTCTATCAATTTACCGCGATTTTCGCAAAAAGTCATAACAAGCATAATAACACGTGCCTTAACATATGTACCTAAAAAAGTAGTGTCTATCATACAAAACGTTACGTCTTTTAATTAGTTCGAAAATCAAATCGAAAGTCGTTTGAGCAATTTTGCCGTAAAAATTGTGGTTTTTGAGTCGTATAAATGGCATTTAGAAATCGTTTACTCTGTTATGTCTGTAATACTCTAACACGGCCAGGGCTACTGAATACAATTGATGGCGATAAAGTTAATAGGCCATATGTCATTAAAGCTCAGCAATTACAGGAATTTTTTCAAGAAATCCGACTCCTTAGTCAGAAAAAAGTTATATACGAGGACGAAGATAGTTTTAGCGAAGATTTCAAATCCGTAGCCCCCGTTAAGAAAGAACAATTTCGGGAATTGTATACGTTTTGTGATTCAATACTTCGGCAAGGTGGACAAAGGTGTGTGACCAAAAAGGACCTCTTGACGTTTTGATGCAAGATTCGGCAAGGTTGGTCGGACGAGTCTTTGAAAATTATTTTTCACTACAGCCTGTCAAGTAGACAGGCTGTAAGTATGGCCGTTGCTACAGTTAGAGCATCGCTAATGCAAAGATTCATACCTGGTTATATTGGACTTGAAGCCATTATAAGGGATGATTACATTGCCAACCATGTAACAGAATTTTCCAACCAATTGTATAATCCGCAACACAATACACCGAGAGCAATTGCATATGTTGACGGAACCTACTGCTATATATCCAAAGATAATAACTTTCTTGTCTTAAGACAATCTTACAACGTACATAAGAGTCGCCTCTTAGTAAAATCGGCTCTCATAGTAGTACCAGGCTGATTTATACTAGCAATCCAAGGTCCTTATTTCTCGGACTCTAAAAATAATGATGCCAAAATGCTGATTAATGAGTTTAATAGGGATGGCGATGCAATAAGAGGATTTTTGTGCTGGAACGTGGATATCGAGATTCCATACCTCTGCTTGACGATGTGGGTATTTCAAACGCGATGCCAGCTTTTCTTGAACGGGTCCAAACCAATTGTCGACTGAAGAAGCAAATGAGTGCCGCATAATAACTAAAACAAGGTGGATAGTTGAAGCCAGAAACGGTCACCTTAAATACATATTAAGTTTCTTGGTCAAACAATTATAATACAGTATAAGTTGTTTTGTCCGGCACTGTCGAGACCGATTGTCTGCCGGATATCGCGAATTTCCGAATAATACAGCCCTATAATTTATAGGGGGTGTATAAAGCATAGTAACCCATCAAATTGCTTGAAACCAATACGAACTTAATCAAAACACTGGCCGGATATTGCTTGTTTTTTCTCCGCAAGTTTTTTAAACATCTGCGCAATGTCTGCTTGTTTTGTATTTTCCATGCGCTTCTGTAGAAAAGTTAGTGCAGAATGTGTAATGGAATGACTTCCTGTACCGAATAACATGGCTGACTTTCAGCAAACTTTAATAATGTAGAATACGCATCAGCAGCTTTCGCCCAAGAAACTTTTTCTGTCACCGTTTCTTCATGTGACGGTTGACTATTAAGCTTTTCATTGTCGTGATTTAGATTTAAAACGCCGTTGATTAAGTCCTCGACGGTTAAAGTACGCGACACTTCTATATTTTTACCAGCACTGACCCAATCTTCGATGCTAGACTTCATTCACGGGATCGGAGGGAGACAGTCCATTAAATATAGAAACAATTTCAGGGAGTGGATCATCAAATCCTGCGAAATCCTTTTCATCTGAAGAATCTTCAGCTAGCATTACAGATGACCACAACTTCCTTCATGCTAGGTGTAAGGTTTGGCCTTTCACTGTCTTCCATGCACAGACATTTCCTTTCCGCAATTCAAGTTCATTGGGATGCGCATTGCAGTTATCGAGCAACAACAAACACTTGCTATCTTCAGCCATGCCGATCTTGTGGAAATATTCTTTCACTGAGGGAACAAACGTGTGGAAAAACCAGTTTTTAAAAATGGTTGTGTCCATCCATGAATTCGATTGGGCCATATACTCAACTGGTAAATGTCGAACGTTTTTAAATGCACGTGGCTGGCAGGATTTTTCTACATGCAACAACTTCACACGATAAGTGTCCGCAGCATTTGCACAACACAGCACTGTAAGCCGATCTTTGTTCATTTTGAATCCATCTGCTACTTTTTCAGCACCTCTTGCCAGGGTTTTGTTTGTTAAACAATGCCAAAGTAAACCCCGTTTCATCAGTGTTGTATATTTGTTCTGCTGTTAGGTCGTGTTCTTCTACTAACTCTTCAAACTCATGAACAAATTCTTCTGCTGCTTCATGATCTGAAGATTTACCATGAGGATTCTTGAATCCAGCTAACCATCCAACTGAAAACGTTTACTCCTCTGTTAGCTCCATTTTTTTATGAAGTTCTCTGCCTTTTCAACGATAATGGGTCCAGAGATAGGCGCTCCTTCAGACCATTTAATTGTGAACCATTCATACAATATTATATCGAGTTACTCCAATTTTGGTTTTCTTAAGACACGGTGCCCATCGATGGCTTTAGTGGAATTCGCGATAGAATGGCAGCAGTTCGTCCTTTTGTTTACGTATATCGTAAACCGTTGGAGATCCGATGCCGAATTCTTTCATCAAGACGTTCCGATTTTCACCACGATCGAGTCAAGTTTTTGTTTTATGGTTAGCACCACTCTTTTCCGCTTAGTTGTTTCTTCCATGCTCTTTATGGACAATGAAATGATGAAATTAATGCACGACGTTCTTCGTCGATGCCTTGCAGCGTACTAACCACCGCAACCACGGCCGCGTCGGTTGGCAGGCAATCGATTTCGGGAACGTACGTGAAGACAAGCCCCAAAGTTACACGAAACTGTCCGAGTACAGTACTCTCGATTACGCTGGTAAAGTCCGGAGCGGTAGTTTTAAATTTCACATTTCCGGGAAAATTTTCCGGATATTAGAGCATTCCGAATGATCCGGTGTCGAATAAAACAGCTTACACTGTACCACATATCGAAAACGTTGGCGATTTCTGTCGTATTGATGTAGCGATAATAAACAAGTTTCACCCTTGCCTTTTTATGTTAGGCGCTAACGAAGAGCTGATTCAGCAATTACTGGAAAAACAAGTCAGGTTAGTATTATACAAGCCCGGATGGAAGTAGAAAATCTTCGTAGACGGAACGCTAGTTGGGTTCAAATAGATGAACATGATTTAGGTGACTTCCCTCATATCACTTTGGGTTACCTTCGAGAGCTCACTGTAGAGGTATACCAAGTTATCCTGGCCCCATCTTACATACAAGATAAGTTGCAACGAGATGAAGAAGAATTCCATACAGATATTTTAATAATAAATTGTGGATTATATTAAACGCGGATAATAGAGCTCAACAACATGATCCAAATTTTGCAATTGCATATTGTTGTAATTACTTATGTTGTTTGGCGTTAATAACTAATTTCGTTAGATAGACTCTTGTATATCACATTTAAAAATAGCGCTTTTCATATTCACAACTTTGGCGAGCCGTAGCGCAAAAACTGTCCATTTTTCGATTTTCTGCCTATGGTAGTCTTTGATTAGAACCTTACAATCTACAACATATTAAAAATTTAGCCAAATTCACAGAAACACATTTGCCATTTAAATGGTGCGGGGCCCTTTATTACACTTTTCAAACTTAATTCACAAATTCAGATTGAGATTAGCACTCACCTAGCAACATTGTGATTTGAATAACATTTAGTGCTGTAGATACACGTAGCATGCATTGGATTTGTTAATTTGCAATTAATAGTTAATTTGTTGTACATATCGTTGTGCCAAAATGCACAAAAATATCAAACATTTACTATATGAGGGAAAATATTTATTTCCCTTCCAATTTTATAGAATTCTTCCATCGTGGTTTGAATTTTCTTCGATCTTGCTCAATTCGCTATTCTATTTACCATTGTGCAGAAAATAAACATGATCCTATACATTTCAAATTCCAAATCTTCGTAACGGCTTTGACTGTTCTCTGCACAAGATCCACGACATATCTTTATGTGCCAGTTTCTTTTGTACGTATTAATTTTAATTTTAGCTTTTGGTACATCTAGGTTTTTTTATGTTTTTCCTAGATCTTGAAGCAAATGCTTTGCCAATTATACGTTAAATTATAACAGCACTATAATTTAACATATGTAGTTGAGACTAAAATTAAAAGTTATATAACACGTACTACATTGTGTTTTCACTGTAAAATAACACTTACATTTATTAACAAAGCTATTTCTTTGTTAGATTGACTGAATTTTTAATTGATGTCAAGTTTTTGTTTGTGACTGCTTTTAACAATTTATAATTAAAGTTTTTCACAACTTTTATTTGAAATATCGCTACGATAAAGGTAGGCTACCACACCGTTATTCCTTATTTAGATCAAAGATATGCTCTTGGTTTTTTGCAAAATATATGTCAAGTTTTGAACGGTTTTACTTGTTTTCAAAGTGTTTGAAACGATATAGGCTATGCTCAGCTATCTGTATGTGTCTGTAGCCACGGTAACAAAATATAAGCCACGGATTTTGAATGAAATTTTAACTTTCTACTAAAAAATCTCGATTCTATAAAATTTTGTTAAAACCTGTTCAAAAGGAAAGGTGTTTAGTTTCCTGCCACCCCTTATTCTCTTCCGCCGCATCTGCAGCATCTTGAATGTGTTGTTGCAACGGTGCACTTTCCCCTTCCCGTCACCTTTTTTTGTTATTACAATACTCTCGAAAAAGCCATTTCCAATGAACTCCTAGACCAATAGATTCCACGACCAATAGAAACGGTATCCGCCTAGCCCAGAGTATTCTTATCCTACTACTGTTCCGGATAAGGAACACCAATCCCACCTTTATTAGTCATCAATGTGACTCTATAATCGATCACATTATAAGCACCGAGTCACTAATTCAGCGTATGTCCCCCGATTGCCACTTAGGTAGAACCGTCACATCGGATTACCTCCCGAGAAAATGCTGGAAGATAATGACCAGTTTTTCTGCCCTATTACTCCTACTCAAACCCTCAACTACTTCCAAAAAGGTAAAATATCCGCCCCCGGACAAGACGGACTACAGACTTATACTGAGACACCTACCACTCCCAGAGATCAGACGCCTAATGTCCATATATAACAAATGCCTCTCCCTTTCGTACTTCCTGACGGTGTGGAAATCCGGCTCGACCGTCATGATTCAAAAAAACTTCTCCGACCTGACAGAAACCTCATCCTACAGACCAATCTCTCTCCTCAGCTGCCTAGGGAAATGCTTAAAGCAGATCCTAGCTCGAAGGCTGGGAGATCCGTGACCCGTCATAATAGCACCCGACAAAAGAACTCCGACAAAAAAATCCCGACAAAAGAGCCCACTGACACATAGCTGGTGACAAAAGCGCCTACCAATCCTATAGCCCATGATAATACAGCCCAGCCACAAAATAGTCTCCAGGCACAAAATAAAATTGAAATTGTGATTTCTATTTTTTTTATTGTACAGAATTTAAGTTAAATTTGTGAACCAACACTTTAAAGTTCGCATTCTCCTTCTGGTGCTCAATGAGGTAAATAATCAGAATTTTTCGGAAGCGTTTAATCTTATTTGGTTAGGTTAAACCTTATTTGTTCTTTATGGAAACTTCATTATCTAAATACCGACAAGTTGTTTATTATTTGCACTCGTATACCCGATGTCAATGAATAAGCTTACCCCCCGAGGCGATCTAACGTAGAAATTTTGGACACCCTTTAAATGTTAGCAATATCCAAAAACGTATTGTAATAGTGAGGTAAATTTTCCATTATATTACGGGCACGTAGATATTCTCTTAAAAACCAGTTTGTTAATGAAAGAATTCTTGTGAAAATATCTAATGCCTGTTTCGAAACTGACTAGAAAATCTGTTATATAAAAAGAAGAATTATATTTTTCATATTTTTAATGATTAGTTTAATGTCATGTTAATAATCATAAGCATATTCTATGACAATAGGTTGGTAGCGTCATCTAACAAAAATGACCACTTTAAAAATATGTACATTCTGCATTTGTACAGTAAAAAAAAAACAAAAAACGTTTTAGTAGGATTAGTAAGTATAGAGTTTAATGCATTAAGGGATTTCAGTACATTTGTTCTTGATAGGTCGGTACAAGTCCGAGTGGGTGCATCCCTTTTACAAAGTTTCATCCCGCAAGCAGGCGCACCCCAGGGTTCTGCCTTGGCACCAATACTATACCTTATTTTCGCCAATGATATCCCCAGTGTAACAACGCCCGGAGTATTCCTGGCACAATTTGCAGACGACACTGCCTTCTGAGCAGCTAATCGGTCAACGAAGAACACCTCCAACAGTATGTCCAGTACCCTACGGAACCTTTCCAATTGGGTCAACCAATGGAGAGTCTCCATAAACCACACCAAAACCCAAGCCATTCTATTCCGGCACCCTAACTATACCCGACACAAATTACTCTCCAAAAACAACGTAACCATTTCCCTGCAAGGGGAACGATTACCGCTATTTGACGTCATAACATACCTAGGAATTACATTTACCAAGAACGCTGACCTGAACAAGACTCTGAACAAAGTACGGAACCGATCCAACCTCCTGGGTGCCCTTAGGGGACGCATAGGAGGTTGTCAACCCGAAACATACCTACGCATTCATACGGCCCGTCATGGATTACCGTGCTCCATTGTACGCTACCTTAGAACCCAAAGAACTAAAATCCATAGCCTCATGTAAACACCGAGTCCTACGGAGAATACACCGATTACACTATAGAACACCCAACGAAATTACCATACAACACGCTAACATCACACCTATCACACAACGCCTCAAAACACTACAAACAAACTACATACACACACCGTAGGATATTCGGCGAAACAGAAGCTACCAAAAACATCCTCCGCATTCCAAATACGCCCCTTACACACATCCAATACCTAAGAACCCACAGGAGAAAACCGAAACATAAATTCAAGCCCCTTCAACTATCCTGACCCAGAACATCGAAAACCTCCCCGAAGAATTCGAACACCTCCTTGATGACATCCCATATGCCCTAAGATAAAATCGAAGACGACCACTATAACGACCAAGGATCGATCCAATACACACAACGCACCCCATATACACCCCACATATGCACCTTCAATCCAAACAAAAATAATATAATATTATATTAATAATATTTACTTTTTTCTTGCAACCACTTAACACCACACACTACATTGCATGCACGTATACAATACACACAACAATATAACCCCATTAACACACAAAAGACCCAGGACTGAAGAGGAAGCAGACTCCTGAACAGTCCGCAGGAATAAGAATTAAGAATAAGCAGTACTAACAATAAGCACTCTAACTAATAAGCATACTAAAAAAAAATATACGGTTGGGCATTGTTAGCCGATACACCCTTTATATTTATTGCTATTGCTATTGAAAAGTGTTGTATATTTGCACAAATTTTCATTTGAAATAAGTTATGAATTTCTGAATAATAACAGTATAAACTTTTTTGATTGTTGTTATATCTTTTGTTGCATCTTTGAAATAACAGAAATACATTCCTTAAGCTTATTTCAATCCGTTTACTAGTTTCCAAGAATAAGTGCAGAGAAAAGTGCAACAAACGGCGACGACGACGAGAAGGACAACGACGACAAGATAAACCGGCGCAATTTAGTTGTCTATTTTTTCGTGCACTTCAGAAAGAAATCCCAGAAACGTCTCAGCCATTGAAATTTTTACATAAGAATGGTTCAGATAATATCATAACAAAAAAAACCGGTATACATAAACTATCTGATGTTTACGACCCTAAAATAATTTAAATCATTATTACATTTAATTGTTTTATAATTTGCCTGAAAATTACAAATTAGGTTCAAACCGCACTTGTCCCTGCATATCCCTTTTATTACACATTTTCCATTTAAATTTCTGCAAATTTTTAGTCACACTTCATTTTTTATTCATGTAATAATGATGTAGACTACATCATAGGCACATTAAACATTGTATCACTTTTATTTTAAAACTCCACAATAATAATTGCAACAATAAGCTAGTGTACGGTACTCTCAAGTTAGCTACCAACATATATATCTTTTTTTGGACAATATCTGCAAAATAAATCGTAATTGATGCATCTTAGGTGTTTCGTTCAACCCAGGCGCAACCAAACTTTTATTTTAAATGGAACAATACCTCGAAATAACAATGCTTCATGTTGTAAACCTCACCAAAATGGAATTTTACTTGTAAATTTTTCTTCTTGAAATTTTGAAACCAATATTTATTGCATTTTCTTGAACGTTCAAATAAAAAATTGTGATCAAAATTTAGATCAGCATTGAATGCAAAATTGAAATCATACAATGAAAGCGTACGTAAAAGTAAAATTAAATGCGTACTTAAAAGTGGTAAAATTAAAGTGTCAAAGTAAAATAAAAGTGCCTGCAAAAAGCAAATGTTTTAGATTTTAATATAACGCGTTAAATATATCTTACCATTAAATCAATGGTACTTTTTACAAAATTTAGGTGGAAACCCAAAAATGGATTCCTGCATCAAACAGCGTGCCACAAGAAGTGAAAAAAAAATGGACGCTTAGGAAGTCGGATGATGACGCGTTGCGCGAAAATATGAGCAGAAAAAAATAATTTAAAGAAGTGGGAGTATAAACCATTAAGAAGTATATACACTTAAGTTACACCAAAATGCCTATAAATCACTAATAATCAAAATTTTTTCTTCTATTTACAACTAAATGAACGAAGAACATAAATTACGGTATATTTTAATACAACTCAAAGTGGGTCATTGAAAGCGAAATAACTTAAAATTGGTTACATTTAAATATTGCATTTGAAGTCGCTTGTTTATTGATCTGTTTGAGTTGTTCCCATGTATAATATACAGGGTATGGCAACTGTCTGTATTTGGTGGATAATGGCTCGGATATTGAAAATAAATAAAAATTGTTTATATAAAAGCTGTTCATAGTCAATTTTTCTATCACGTAAAAATATTTTTGAGTATGTAGGGTTTCGTTCTGCCCAGGCGCAACCAAACTTTTTTATTTTAAATGGAATACCCTGTATATTATTGCGTATTCTGATTCTTCGTTTCATTTTATATCAACTTTATGTATCACATATAAGTCTAAAATGGACTGTTTCCGAGTAATTCGAATTTGTTTGTAAAAATTGACGTCTGCTGTAGTCTTTAATAAATCGAATATCTCAGGAAATGTGTAACTTAGAGAGGTGCGGTTTGAACTATGAGATTAAGCATGAATTTTCAAACATACGTAACGTTTTTTTTTTTATGAAACCCTAACATTTTTAAATTGTCTATCAAACATCCATTATATTCCCTATACCTAACTTTAACCGTTTTATTGTTACTTTAAATTTTAGTATTATTTTAACAATTTTTGCTGTGTACGACGCGGTAGGCGTTTAAAACAATCGAAAAACAAATGGAAAATATTTATTCTCTGAAAAATTTTCAAAACTAGGATTAAGGTTTTAATAAAAATATATAAAATTATACTAATGAAAGGTTCAAAGTATCTGTTCGATGTGGGCGCCTTGGTTTTGTAAACATAACTGAATTCGCTCGCGAAAAGAAATATGTACATGCGCATTCTGGCCTAATCTGTCTGAAAGCCTGTGTTGTCAGTAGTGGGTGGTTCCTGGCACACCAGATTTTTCACATAACCCCATAGAAAAAAATCTACGGGATTTAAATCTGGCAATCTTGGTGGCCAAGCAATCGATCCCCCTCTTCCTATCCACCGTTCATGGAATCGTTCGTCTAATAATTCTCTCGCAATAATACTGGAGTGTGTAGGTGCGCCATCCAGTTGCAGCAACATGTTTTGTTTTATTATTAAAGGTACATCTTCTAACAATTCATTTAACGTGGTATTCAAGAAATTGTGAAAAATTTGATCAATCAGAGTGCCATTAAAGAAATGTGGACCAATAATCTGAGTTATTCCACCCCAAACATTAATAGACTACTTATTTTGTCTATGACATTCCATAACAATGTGCGGATTTGCATCGGAATAATAATGATAATTATGACCATTAACTAACCCATTATTATGAAACGTAGATTAAACTGTTCATAAAACCAAATTTTAAAATTGCACTTTATATGGATGCAAATGGTTTTTCTTTAACATTCGACCAACTGATCTAGAAGAAATTCCCAAATAAGAACTTAATGTCCGTTGACTAACTTGTGGGTCATCAATAACTGTACCGAACACGCTATATTAATTTTCTTCATTTGTCACCGCTTTATCTCGGTTACGAACTGTCTATTTTAAATTTCCTGTTGAACAAATCTTTCTAATGTACGCCTTCTATCTGATAATCTTTCTTTATAAATTCTTGATGCCAATAAACAATTTTTTTGGCATTTGCCAAGGTTAAAAATCATGTGTACCATTTCTTCTGTAGATAAATTCATTTTGAAAAAAAATTTGGTCACAAAGAGATATGCGAATTGAAAACCTTAATAACCCATCGAAAACTGACATGTGTTTTTCATTTGTTTAAACATCTACCACGTCGTATACAGGAAAACTTGTTAAAATAATATTAAAACTTAAAAGAACAATAAAACGGTTAAAGCTAGGTATAGGGAATGTAATGGATGTTTGATAGGCAATTTTACAACGAATTACAAAACGTATAAAAAATGTTAGGATCCTATTTAGAAAAAACGGAGTACGTATTTTTGAAAATTTTAAAATTCGGCGCCTTCTATTTGGTACCCGTCTTCGATATCATTTTCCACAGATGGAAAAGTTTGGCCAATTCATGCTTAAGTTGATAGTTCAAACCGCACCTCTCTAAGTTACACAGTTCCTGAGATATTCGATTTATTAAAGACTACAGCAGACGTCAATTTTTACAAACAAATTCGAATTACTCGGAAACAGTCCATTTTAGACCTTATATGTGATAAATAAAGTTGATATAAAATGAAACGAAGAATCAGAATACGCAATAATATACAGGGTATCCCATTTAAAATAAAAAAGTTTGGTTGCGCCTGGGCAGAACGAAACCCTACATACTCAAAAATATTTTTACGTGATAGAAAACTTGACTATGAACAACTTTTATATAAACAATTTTTATTTATTTTCAATATCCGAGCCATTATCCACCAAATACAGACAGTTGCCATACCCTGTATATTATACATGGGAACAACTCAAACAGATCAATAAACAAGCGACTTCAAATGCAATATTTAAATGTAACCAATTTAAGTTATTTCGCTTTCAATGACCCACTTTGAGTTGTATTAAAATATACCGTAATTTATGTTCTTCGTTCATTTAGTTGTAAATAGAAGAAAAATTTTGATTATTAGTGATTTATAGGCATTTTGGTGTAACTTAAGTGTATATACTTCTTAATGGTTTATACTCCACTTCTTAAATTATTTTCTGCTCATATTTTCGCGCAACGCGTCATCATCCGACTTCCTAAGCGTCCATTTTTTTTTCACTTCTTGTGGTACGCTGTTTGATGCAGGAATCCATTTTTGGGTTTCCACCTAAATTTTGTAAAAAGTACCATTTATTTAATGGTAAGATATATTTAACGCATTATATTAAAATCTAAAACATTTGCTTTTTGCAGGCACTTTTATTTTACTTTGACACTTTAATTTTACCACTTTTAAGTACGCATTTAATTTTACTTTTACGTACGCTTTCATTTTATGATTGCAATTTTGCATTCAATGCTGATCTAAATTTTGATCACAATTTTTAATTTGAACGTTCAAAAAAATGCAATAAATATTGGATTCAAAATTTCAAGAAGAAAAATTTACAAGTAAAATTCCATTTTGGTGAGGTTTACAACATAAAGCATTGTTATTTCGAGGTATTGCGCAATATTGGTGCAAAGATGACATCACCTTTGGTTTACATTTCCGTAATCGTTTAGATACCAGAGGTTATTAAAAAGTTTGGGTACAAAATTTTACGAACAGATATTTATATCCATAATTTAGTAATTTAAGGCTATTACAATTAGTTTTTAAGAGATATTTTATATAATAAAAATAAGTTTAACTGTTAATAAACATAGTTTGTATACTTTTTATTTTTTTACATTTTGATAAAATTTTTATTGTAAACCTCGGTTTAGTTATTCCGAGCATAATTAAAAAATAACTTGGCGTCCGAGATCATTTTATTAGTGTTACATTGCATTTTTATAATTTATGTCAAGTGGAAAATAATACAGCATAAATTTGTGGTAATTAAGCAAATTAAAAGATAGAACCGCCCTACTTTAATCAACCGACTGGAACAAAGGCATTATTTTTGGTGAATGGTTTGTACCTCTAGTTAGTTTAACGATTTGTTATGAGAACATATTTACACCATTTATACTATTTTCACACCTAATTTATAAATGATGTGTTTTAGCACGAGATCATTTTTCACTATTACACATTTTTTGTTCATTTTCAGCAAATTTCACCTCTAAACGTGACTGTCAAATTTGCGTAAGATTCATCTACTTGTCTAATACCTCATTATGCACGTAGTAGACACAAAGCAAAGTAATGTATTATTTAATGAGCATGTAATGATCACATTACACGCGAAAATAATGCTACACTTTTTATACATATACTAATTAGTTGTCATGTAAACATGATTTTATCAAGAACATCTTGAATGGGGTATAGACTCTCGTAATTCGATCTATTCATGCATCAATGATTGTAACGTTTTCTTTTGTCGTTTACGTAATTAAAACGGTTTACAATTTTTTTTTGTGTTTTCCAAAACGAACATGAAGTTTTTATTGTTGATCGTAGCAAGATGGAAGTTTAAAGAGGAAAATGTGATTTACACATTTTTAGTTAGCCGCCAGATAGGCACCATTTCTGTTGATAAGAGTTTGGTTTAAAATAGAGAATTTGTCTTTAGATACATAGCATTAAAAGCTGGTTTGCTTGAAAATTCCAATTCACCATATATCAAATTTCTTAGATAAGGTTTCGAGGTAGAAGTGGACTACTCACAGGGCAATCTCTCCCAATGATTTTCGAGTCTGGGTTCGTGAATGCGCGTAGGTGAAAAGCTTTTTTTTGGCTAATTAGTGGATATGAAATGGGTTAAAAAACCAACGTGGGGCCTCAAGTGAAATTAATCGTGGGACTGTGGTTGTGTAAGCTTAACGGCGTACAATTTAGCGTGAAAATGGCGAACATTACCGCAAAACGACGTTGAATCGGATACGTGTTGAAGGAACTGTCGTTATAGGGTGTTCATCCCCTCACAAAATTTCAATAAAGGATCATATAATTTTTCAACATTCACGAGACCAATTTATCGTTACGTGCTTAGGGATATATCTACATCCAGAACGGCGTTGAGTATTTAAGTACCAAGTTCACAGTGCGCTTTTAAACAAATAACCTGCTGTAATTAAATAAAGTTTTTTCGTAATTTAAAATAATAAAATTATTCAGAACTTGTATATTATTATTATAAGTTTTTTTTATGAACGAATAAGTTCAAAGGTAATAATTGTATATTATTAGTTTAAATAATACCGCTTGTGGTGTATAGTTAACGAAAATAAAAATTAAGTGAATGACTTTCATGTGAATGTAAGCATTAGGGGATACACGATCAATTGATTGATTGCTTAGGGTGTAACAGGATATTATGTCAAACCTTTCTCCATTTGAAAATCTTGCTTCCATATTTTATTAATAAATTAACTACTAACGAGAATTAGCACGGAAAACTAATAAATAAAGTAACTATCAAGTGGAGATAAAAATTTAATTCAATTCAACAAATCATAGCATTTGTTTTCCAACCCTACTTTTCTAATGTCAGACAGAGGTTAACAGACATCTAGATGCTAACTTAAAAAATTAAAAGAAATGAAATTATTGTAATTATAATTTTTTTAGGGTAATTATTCAACCTCTTTCATACGTTCATAACGAAAACAGGCAACATTGTAAAAACAAAAACAATAATCTATGTCAGAATGACGTTTAAAACTTCATGTCAGATACAGATTAATAGACATAGATACATTTTAATTTAAAAAAATTCCAAAGCCCCCCACTTCTGCAAGATGTCAATAATACACTTTAACGATTTCCATTCGTATTTAATTCATTTTTTGAATTATCTTCCGTTATATTAAGAACCTTTATAAAGAAAAGTTATGTAAAATTAAAATTAAAACTTTTTGACGCTAAATTACGCGTCACATCAAAGAATTGCATAGAACATAATTAATAGGTCTATAGCTAGGCATTTTTATATCTTTGAAATATGTGTATGTTTAACGATAGTGAAAAAAAAGTCCATTACATAACCTTCTATACCATTATTAAACCATAAAGTATGCTACATGCTTGAATGCAGAATAAAAAGCGCTTCTAATAGTGTGTGTAAAAAAATGAGGACCGTATCTAACGAAACAAAGTTGATGACGGTTACTCGAAAACGAAACGTCGGAAACCAATTTGATGCATGTCATTCATGTTAAAGAACGTTAAAAAGTACCTGTAGAACGTTCTCTTACTTTCATTTAACCCAGTGTTTCTCAACCTTTAAGTATTTGCGACCCAATTTTGAATAACAATTCTCATCGCCCCCCCCCCCCCTCATACAATAATTTTTACTGAAATTGTGCTGTAATTGTAATATTAGTTTCTATTTAATTGTATTTTGATGTTAAACACTACGACCTTACAAGTAAGTTCTACTCCCAATGATGGATGATAATTATCTTCTGTAACAATAGGTAGTTTATCATGAAACAACTTACATTTACAGTCTAAGTTAGTTAATATTAAATCCAATAGCCTGTCTGTAACATTAGTTACAAAATTAAATTGCTTTAAATTAAACATATTAGCAAAATCTTTCAACGTATTTGTTTTCAACTCATTTACAAGAGTATTATTAAAATTGGGGATATTAAAATCACCTAAAACGGTAACATCATTATGTAAAAATAATTCTTGTTGAGATAATAACTCAAACAATGTATAAAAGTCGCACGATGTGATATTTGGCGCTATATACGGGGTGCCCACGAGATCACTTTCCGGCTGCCATTTTTTTATTTATCTATAGATTTAAATGAAACTTGGCAGGGTTGTTACTCTAACCAAACGTCATTTTAGGAATTTCTGACAAGCATTTCCGACTTCAGTTTCACGGAAATGACCTTAACTTTTGATTTTTAAATGACACCTCCTGTATATTTTTGTTTTCGGATTCTGGAGGTCATTTACGATTGCTAATATTTAAATCGATTTTTTCCAAATGTAATTTTAAAATTGAATTTTATTTTCTCATCAGAGCGCCATGACCATCTTAAAATCATTCTACATACTTAACTCACTTCAGAAAATGCAAACTCACTTTTATCTTTGTTAGCTTTTTACTAGAACGTTCTAAACTTTATTTTGCCGTAGCTCAAAAAATTAAATGGAAGCATACCACTTTCATAAAACAACTAAATGCAGTATTTTAAAACGAATTTAATGACGTATAACACGTTTTGTCATTTTAATAATCAACACCTTTATTATCAACAAGATGGTCCGGCTCACAACGCTATTGTTGTGAAATTATTAGAAGAACGATTTGGAGAACATGTTATCTCTACCCGTGGACCGATCCGGTGGCCTCTCGTTCGCCTGACCTTACACCTCTTGACCTTTTTGTACATATTAAGGAGATTGTTTACCGAACACCGCCAACAACACTTAACATCTTAGAAAACCGTATACGAGCGGCATTTGCTAGCATTACCCCCGACATGCTTAGGAATGTCGTAGAAAACAACGTTTTTCGTGTTAGGAAATGTCAAGAGGTGGAAGGGCAGCACTTTGAAAATTTAATTGGTGGTTAAAAGGTCCAAAAGTTATAATCTAATACCTATTGTTAATGTTATTAATTATTTTTAATACTGTTTAAAATTATTACACTCTGTTTTAAAATAAATTTTGTTCAATCGTTGTCTGAAAAAATTGGGAAAATACGTAAAAAGCAATGCATTAAAATTGTGCTGCTTTAAAAACAACTCTCAGACGCGCCCATAATGCGGCAAAAATAAAGTTTAGAACGATCTAGTAAAAAAGTTAACAAAGATAAAAGTGAGTTTGCATTTTTCTGGAAGTGAGTTAAGTATGTAGAATGATTTTAAGATGGTCATGGCACTCTGGATGAGAAAATAAAATTCAATTTTAAAATTACATTTGGAAAAAAATCGATTTAAATATTACGCAATCCGCCGTTAATAATCCGAAAAACAAAAAATATACAGGGGGTGTCATTTATGAATCAAAAGTTAAGGTCATTTCCGGTGAAACCGGAAATCGGAAATGCTTGTCAAAAATTCCTAAAAATGACGTTTGGTTAGAGTAACAACCCTGCCAAGTTTCATTTAAATCTATAGATAAATTAAAAAATGGCAGCCGGAAAGTGATCTCGTGGGCACCCGGTATATTACAACTACAAATAAAGTTCCAACATCCAATAGACATGCTGAAATATCTACGCTATGAATAACATTAGTTATACTACACAAATCGATAGATGAACAAGGAATATTGTTTTTAATATCAATCATTGTTCTACCACCCCAAGTTAAATTTCTAGTTTTATAATCGCGATCATTAGGAAACACGTTATAGTTTTTGGGAAACAATTCTGAATTTGATATACTTGAAACTAGTGCGGTTTCAGTGAAACACATAATATCGTAGTCACACTCACAGACATACAAATATAGTTTATTTGCTTTTGACCCATATCGAACATTCCGCGGGTTCGCAAAAAGTTCCGATTTGTCTCGAATACTCTCGAATGTCTGCGCGACCGTGACGCAAGAGTGTATAAATGTTGCACCTCGCTGAATTCCAGCCACCGAGCTAGTAGCGTAGTGGCGACAGGACCTGCTTAGCATTCGGGAGGTAATGGGTTCGATTCCCGTTACCGTTGTATGAGTTTTTTTCAGGGGGTTTTCCTCATACACATGTAGCGACATGGTCACTGCGTATATGCACACCATATGCGGCTACTTAGGCGAATGCTGGGTAGGGTAGTATTTTCCCCCCCCCTCAGAACCCTAACTCCGTTCCTACCGATACTATCCTGACCACACCTATCCTTAATCCCACCATGCATATATACGTAATGTATGTACGAATGCTGGAAATCCATTATTGTGGCTGAAGGAGTTAGTCTCAGTCGAGTCCTGTAGTCGAGTCGATCCTTCTATCGTGAATGTATATGTTGTCATTTGCGTGTTAACTGCAATTCAGGGTATCCAGTAGCAGTAGATTTATACAGAATCATAGATAAATTTTTAAGTGGGCGTAAGCGAGCAGTAGACGATAGTGAAGTATCAACAAATGCACAGATGAGCGCGGTTCCGAAGATAAAATCAATAAAATATTCTCAAGAATACTTAAATTTTAGGAAAGAAAGGTCCCTGTGTGTAATTTGCTCAAAGATTTTAGCAGCAGATAGCGTGAAACCTAATAAACTTAAACGACATTTGGAAACGCTTCATAATGAGTACGTTAACAAACCCCGAGAATTGTTCGAATTAAAATTGAAATCATATGAAAAGCAAACATCATTTTTTTAAAAAACCTTGTCTGTGAATAAAAAGCTTTACTTGTCTTTTACAAAGTTTCATATAAAATAGCCAGATGTAAAAAGCCTCACATCATTAGTGAAGAACTTATTCTGCCAGCTGCAATTGAGATTGTAAAAACTATGTTTGGAAATAATTTTACCAAACAATTTCAGTCTGTACCTCTATCAAATGATACTGTTGCCCGTCGAATTGGTGATATAGCTGAAGATTTACAGTATCAGCTTTTCGGAAGTTGCATGACAAATTGGTTTTAATTCAGCTTGATGAGGCTACAGATAGCAATAAAGATGCTCTCATTTAATAACCTATGTTCGATTTTGTGATGGTATGTCAGCAGTAGAAGAACTACTTTTCTGCAAACCAATAGAACTCAAAGTAACGGCATTTGCTATCTTAAATGGTTTTGTAAACGAGGCAAGCATATAGTGGAAAAATTGCGTCGGAATATGCACCGATGATGCTCGTACAATGTCTGGAAAATTCCAAAGTATCAAGCACTTGTGAAACAAAAATCTCCACAGTGTGTGTGGACACATTGTATGATCCACAGAGAAGCTCTGGCATCCAAAGAAATCAATCCTGGTCTGAATATTGTGCTAACGACGGTTATAACCGTAGTAAATTATATAAAAATGAGACCCCTAAAATCAAGAATCTTTTCTGCACTTTGTAAAAACATGAGTGCAATACATTCAGCGTTACTGTTTTATTTCGAGACAAGATGGTTATCACGTGTGAATTTTTTGCAAGGTGTTTATGAATTAAGAGATGGAATCGCCATTTTTCTAGAAGAGGAAAACCGACCGGAAGCAGAGAATTTTCGAAATGTTTTTTTTATGAAATTGCGCTACTTGGTCGAGAATCTTCAACTCCAAGGAACAAACACACATATGTTGCATACGAGTGATAAAGTTAAGGCTTTTTGTATAAAATTGGAATTGTGGAGCAGAAACTTAAAGCAAAAAAAACCAAGAAATGTTTGCAAATGTGGATGAATGTGTTAAAACTTACAAGGCTGAAGAACAACATGTGAAAGGTGTATTTGTAACCATTGAAAAGCATTTAGCCATGCTGACAAAGAGTTTTAAAAAGTATTTTATTGCTGACGACAACTTGGTAGCAAGTTACGAACGGGTTAGACACCCATTTCAAAATACTCCCGTAGGTCTCTCAACTGCTGAAGAAGAAACCTTCATAGACTCCACGGCAAGTGGCGAAATCAAAACACAATTTAGTAATAAATCACTCTTTGAATTTTGAGCAGGGGTGGATGATGAGTTTTCTGCACTGAAAATAACAGTATTTCGTATACTAATACCATTTTCAACATCCTACCTTTGCGAAACGGGATTTTCTGTGGTGACTGCTTTGAAGACAAAATATAGATCTCAGTTAAATATAGAAAAAAAACCTCAGAGTCTCAATTTCTAATATTAAACCTTCTTTCGAAAAACTTTGCTCTGGAAGACAGACCCAAGGGAGTCACTAATAATGATTAAAGTTGTTTTTAATTTAGTATTGATAAGTTAATTATTAAATACATTGTGCAGTACTGATA
The DNA here is from genome assembly GCA_036346205.1 of Vesta saturnalis. Lineage (NCBI taxonomy): Eukaryota > Metazoa > Arthropoda > Insecta > Coleoptera > Lampyridae > Vesta > Vesta saturnalis. The sequence continues at coordinate 740,850 of JARFJB010001349.1, read as the reverse complement.
CAATCCTATTTATAATTGTATCATATCAGTGTAAACGTGTATTTTATTTTTTATTATGCCAGAATGTATTTTATTTTGATTTTCTTTCAGTAAATTTAATATTTTTAAATAGTATTTTTTGTTATTTTTTTTATATGCTCGCGCCCCCCACTGAGAGTTATCACCCCCCCCCCCCTAGGGGGGCGCGCCCCATAGGCTGAGAATCGCTGATTTATCTACAAAATAACGATTTGTCAAAAACGAAATCATCAAAATTCGCATTTTGTCGCATGATTGTGACGGCAGTTGTTGAAAATCCTCACACAAGTAGTCGTCAATTAAGTACTGATCTTGATATCTCTCGTGCTTCAATTCAAAGAATAATTAAAAAAAAAACCACCATATACAACTTCACCAGGAGTTTTTGGATGCTGATTATCAAAAAAGAATAACGTTTTTCCAGTGGATACAAGACCAGCTTGCCGATCAGGTTAATTTATTACAAAAGGTAATGTTTTCTGACGAAGCAACATTCCATAGAAATGAAACTGTAAATACGCATAATTTCCATTATTACTCCGACCACAACCTATATATTATGATGAAGACAGGCAACCAGCATAAATGGTTTCTCAACGTATAGGCTAGAATTTTAGATGGATATCTTATTGGACCTTATTTTTTTTTTAAATAATTTAAATGATGCTCATTACTATGAGTTTTAAGTACTTAACTTTTTGCTCTTCTTGAACATGTACACCTATTTTTTGCTATTCTGTTTCCAAACTTTTTTTACTTAGTACCTAATTTCGATTAGTTCCATTAGTCACTTAAAACTTGATTTGTGCAACAAAAGTTTATTTTAGTAAGGACTTTATCTTAAATTTATAGTGCAAGGTTTCATTTTGCATTTAACTTGTTTACTTCAATTACATTCTGTCTCTTTCATACTTGTTTCATCGATTCTTTACATGCATACAAGGAGTTGTGTTTAAAACTTGAAACAATTTAACATATATTAATCAACATTGCAACTTACCGCAATTTCCATAAAATAATGGCATAATTTCTGATTCCTACGGTATAAATTATCAAATGCATAGATTTTGAGGATCACGAAAGATTCCAAATATGGAATAATATATAAGGTGATCTATTTGAAAAAATTGAGAAATTTTAAAATAGATATTCTTATTCGCCCTGTATAAAAAATAAAGATATCTCGAAATTTTAAAGTAATTTTGAAAATAGAGCATATGTACTATTTTGTTACGTAATCAGAACTATTATTTATTTTCAATTGTTGAAATTGTAATTAACTAAATTAACCTTTAATTGCAACAAAAAATGGTTATATCTATTAAGGTATGACTAACGAATATTTTTTTTATCAGGAAAAAAGCCTAATTTACAAACAGAAAAATATATAGGGTGTTTCATTAAAAAAATTATGTTTGGTACGTCACACGTTTTTGGACGACCCTGTATACTTACTAATATTGTCCGATTGTGTATCCCTAAAAACTGTACAATTTTTGCCGTTCACACACTAATGGGTCATCCTGCATATATATATATATATATATATATATATATATATATATAGGGTGTCCCAATAGTGCGTATTCGGTCGATAGCTCCTTAGCCATTAAACTTAGAAGATAAGTTTAAATACGAAAGTTGTCTATTTTTTATAAGCTGCATAATCTAAAAATAGTTTGGTTTCTACAGGGTGTAATATAAAAGCCGTACAATATAAAACTTTTGATTTTTAAATAGAACACCCTATATATTATTTTATTTTTCGATTCTCCTTATAATTTTACATCTTTTTTATAAGAATTACTTCCAAGCTAAATCTTACAGTTTTTGAGATATTTGCAAAGTTAACTAAAAACTGACATTTTTATGTAGTAATTGAAGTAGGCGTATCTCAGTTATTTTTAAAGATAAAAAAATAATCTTTGATGTAGAATTTATTCATATATGAGCTTACTTTAATCTATTGTCAAAATTGAATATCAATATACACGGTGATCACAAAAATTAATTCAACAACATAAATTTGAAAATGCTATATCTTTTTTTAAATGGCACACCCTATATTTGGGTGTAAGGGGTGACAGCGCAAAAGCTGGCCCAAATGACAACCTCACCTGCACGCGGTGCACCCTGCTAGAAACTAACGAGGCTCTGTCGACCGAGCAGTGCCTATAAGCAGTTCTTATCAGCCAACAGCTTAGGGTGGAAGAGTTGGTAAGAGTTAATCCTATTGTCCTGAAGAAATCCTGCCTAAAAGGAAGTCATAAATGACCAACGGCATAGAGATGCAGAAGGCAACGGAAACCACTGCATTAAAGATCCCTATGGATATCCCTAGTAAAATCAAAATGGCTGATTTCAAAACAAATGTTTGTTTCAAGTCCCCAATCGGATCTCCGACGGTTCTGAAAGAGGCGAGGAAGAAGAAGGTAATGAAGATCGGTACGTGGAACGTTAGATCCCTGTATGAAGGAGGAAAAATTCACAATGTGCTCCAAGAAATGCAACGGCTTGAAGTTAACATAATGGGTCTGAGCGAAACCAGATGGCCAGACCAAGGTGAAATGATAGTTGAACAATCAAAATATACTATTCAGGCAACAACGAACAGCAACATAGAAATGGAGTTGCAATAGTTATACACAGAAATCTCATAAATTTAGTAACCAGCTTCACACCCATATCAGATAGAGTAATTATGATAGGAATAAAGACAGCGCAAAGAACACTCAACATAATTCAAGTATATGTACGTGACAAAGCCGAAGAAGAAATTGACCAATTTTATCATGACGTCCAACAAGCTCTAGATATCACAAAAACAGAGATAGTACAGTCATTATGGGAGACTTCAATGCAAAGATAGGAAAAGGTAAAGTGGATGACATTATTGGGATTTTGGACTGAACAAGGAACGAAAGAGGAGATAGATTGACAGAGTTCTGCCAAGAACAGGATATGGCAATCACAAACACCTTCTACAAGCAGCATGAAAGACGATTGTACATGGAAATCGCGGCTGATAAAGACAACAAGATTAGAAGAAATCAGATAGACTATGTTTTGATAAAGAAGAGATATCGAAATACCATTAATCGGCCAAAACCTAGTACGGACATCGGGTCAGACCACAAGATAGTTAAAATAAATGACTCAAGAAACAAACAGCCAGAAACAACAAAAAAGCAGTTCAATTTCATGTCTGAAGGACCCAATGATAAAACAACAACTCACAGAAAAAATAAATGAAGAACTAAGTAAATGGAATTAAGAGCTCGACGTAAACACAAAATGGAAACTCTAAAACTACAATTATGGCAACAACAAACCTATTAGCAACAATCAAGGATATGAACAAGAAAAATCATGGATGAATGATGACATATTACAGTTAATGGTAATCAGAAGGTCGTATAAAAATAGAGACAAAGCGCATATAAGACCATACAGAAAGAAATTAGAAATAAAATACGACACGCCAAAGAAAAATGGCACGAAAAATGCGCAGAAATAGAAGAACTTCAAGCAATACATGATGACTTCAATCTCCATAAAAGATTAAAGAACTAGCATTAAAAGATCAAACAAAAGCAGTATTCTACTGGACAAAAACAATAAGATAATTCCAGACATCAAAGGAAACTAGAAAGATGGAAAGAGTACATCGAAGAACTGTTTGAAGATGAGAGCAACAAGAATCAACAGATGGAGACACAGATAAGGAAAGAGGCCCAAACATAACAAAAGAAGAAGTTATGTACGCAATTAAAACAGCTAAAAACAATAAAGCTCCAGGACCTGACGAAACACCAACAGAAATTATCAAATTAATTGCAGAAGATCAAATCAGTACTGGTAGATCTGTACAACACTGTATATAACACCGGAATCATCCCTAGAGAATGGCTCAAATCAACATTTATTACACTGCCAAAAAATCGAACGCTAAGGAATGCAAGGATCATCGGACGATCAGCCTAATGAGCCATACTTAAGATATTTCTTAAAATTATACATCGAAGAATTTTTTAGGAAGGTGGAGCAGGATATTACAAACGCAATTTGGGTTCAGAAATGCAATGGGTACTAGAGAGGCGTTGTTTGCTTTTAATGTGCTGTCTCAAAGACTCATGGACGTCAATCAGCCAATATATATAGTCTTCCTCGATTACAATAAAGCTTTCGACAAAGTCCGCATAATCATCTCATCAAACTCATGAGAGATAAAAACATAACAGGAATGATATCAGGATAATAACATATCTCTATTTTAACCAGACTGCCAAAGTTTCTGTACAAAATGAACTTTCAGAAGAGATAAAATAAAACGCGAGTAAGACAGGATGTGTGCTCTCACCCTTACTCTTCAATTTGTATTCAGAAGATATAATACAAGAAGCACTGGTAAATCAGAAAACAACGGGAGTGAAAGTTAATGAAGGCTATAAACAACATCAGATATGCGGATGACACAGTACTAATAGCAGAAACCCTGGAAGAACTACAAAGGCTAATAGATCTAGTAGTACGGATCAGTGAAGACTCACACTTAACACCAAAAAGACTAAATTCATGACAATCACAAAACACCAACAACAGAGAGAGACATTATGGATCAAAGAGCCAGTGGAAAAAGTCTGCAAATACAAGTACTTGGGAACAATTGTAAATAACAATAATGATTATTCTCCAGAAATAAGATTAAGGATCGGAATGGCTAGAACGGTGTTTAGTAAAATGAGAATGCATTAACCAGAAGAGATCTTAGTCTACATCTTAAAATCAGAATGCTTAAATGTTACTATTTCCAGTACTATTATATGGAATGGAAGCCTGGACGCTTAAAGTGCGACATGACCGGCTAGAAGCATTCGAGATGTGGACATATCGAAGAATCCTCAGAATAAGCTGGGTGAGCAGAACAACGAACAAGGAGGTATTGAGAAGAATGGGAAAGGAGAAGAAATAATCAACACAATTAAAATCAGAAAATTGCAATATCTGGGCCACGTGATAAAAGGTATACACTGCTGAACCATTATACAGGGAAAAATACAGGGTAAAAGAAGTATAGGAAGAAGACGCATCTCCTGGTTGAACAACCTAAGGCAGTGGTACAACAGTAGCTCTGTGGAGCTGTTCAGATCCGCAATTTCAAGGGTAAAAATCGCCATGATGGTAGCCAACCTTCTTAAGGGAGACGGCACGTAAAGAAGAAGAAGATATTTTTTAACGCCTTGTCTTCGTCTATTGGTTGGCTTTAATTTTTATTAATATGTTCTATACCTATCTCTAATTGTTTCGGACATATTTAAGTTTGTTCAATTTTTTTCGTTCATAACACTGATGAAGAGTAACATTAGTCGGTCAAAGCAAGCTGTGGATACATAAGAAACTAAAAAATATTAACTGAAATACATAAATTGTAACTATAATAAATATTGTATGAAACCACCATTTTTAAGAGATATTTGAGATATTACGATTCATCGTAAAATTAAACCATTTAATCAAAAGAGCGTAAAACATAAGATGAACGAAAGCAAATGAAGAAATCAAACTTGTCAAACAGTAATAATATTTGTGTAATATTGTATACTTACTTCCTAAATTACAAAATGAATTTTTCAAAAGAAGAACTTGTTAATATGAGCTCATCGAATTTATAAGCAAAAATTTCCAAATGCACGACATCAGCAAGTTTCAGCATTTGCAAGATTGAAAGAGCGTTTCGAACAAACAGGCAGTATTCATTACGAAGACAATTTAGAACGAGAAAGAATCGCAATTAACAAAGGTAATGGACTTTTAGTTCTTCAATCCGTGATTGAAAATCCTCACGTTCCTTGCCGACAATTGGAATTAGGAAGTTGGAGTTTCAAAAATATCAGTTAATAGAATTATAAAAAAATATAAATATCATCCATATCATGTCCAACTTGCACAAGAATTAGACGAGGATGACTTCGTTAATAGATTAAACTTTTGCAATTGGGCCATAAATGAAAATTTAGAAAAACTCAACTATTTTAGCACGATCTTATTTACAGATGAAGCTACTTTCCACAAAAATTGATACATTAATAGATGTAATTTCCACTATTATAATACTGAGAATACCAGATTTATAATTCCTGTTGATCATCAACACCGCTGGTCACTTAATGTTTGGGCCGGAATTATTGGGGAAAGAATTATAGGACCATGTTTTTTTTTAAAACACGGTCAATGGAGATTCATTTTTAAACTTCTTGCGCAACGAATTTGAAACTTTTATTGAAGATTTACCTTTACAAACCCTTAGAGAAATGTGGCTGCAATTAGATGGCGCTTCTCCGCATTTTAGCGGAAACGTTAGAAATTATTTAAATATCCAGTTTCAAAACAAATGGATTGAAAGAGGAGGGCCGATCTCCTGGCCTGCAAGATCGCCTGACTTGACAAAGCTGGACTTTTTCCTTTGGGGTTGGATTAAAGAAAAAGTCTATCAAACTCCACCAACGACTGCAGATGATATAAAGGCAAGAATTAGAGATGTCATTCAAAATATAAATGTTTCCACGTTACGAAAAGTAAATTTGTCGTTTATTCAAAGACTTCATGTTTACCAGCAACAAAATGGTGGTCACATTGAACATTTATTATAATTTTAAGTATTTTTATTTCAGTTAATATGTTTTTTTAGTTTCTTATATATTCATAGCTTGCTTTGACCGACCAATGTTACTCTTCTTCAGTGTTATCAACGAAAAAAATTGAACAAACTTAAATATCTCCGAAACTATTAGAGATAGGTATAGAACATATTTAACAGAAATGAAAGCCAACTAATAGACGAAGACAAAGCATTAAAAAAATATAGGGTGTGCCATTTAAAAAAATGAAGATATAGCATTTTCAAATTTGTTATTGAATTAATTCTTGTGATCACAGTGTATATTGAAATCCAATTTTGATAATAGATTAAAGTAAGCTCATGTATGAATAAATTCTAAACCAGCGATTATTTTTTTATCTTTAAAAATAACTGAGATACGCCTACTTGAATTACTACGTAAAAATGTCAGTTTTTAGTTAACTTTGCAAATATCTCAAAAATTGTAAGATTTAGCTTGTAAGTAATTCTTATAAAAAAAAATGTAAAATTATAAGGAGAAAAATGAAATAAAAAAAAATGCTTTAGTGAATGAACAACGTTCGTTGTCCCCTTATTCAAATCGTATACAAAAAAAACCGTACAAGGGTACAGGGTAAAAGGCGACAGTTAAAAGAAACGACTGAAAATAGGCCATAATTTTTGCATTTGATACAAAAAAAATTCTTACTATCGTCCATTCCGATTTTTAAATTTTAAAAATACTGGAAATTAAGTGCGCGTTAGTATATTCAAATGCCGGTAATTTTACTAAATTCACCACAGAAACACAGCAAACAATTTAATAATGTCATCATGTGGCAAAATAAAGTACAAGGCCGCAACAGCTTCAGTAAAATATGCACAGATAAATAAAAGAAGTCTTGCTTAAAAAATATTTGCACTGATTTTACTTTACCAAAGTAAACGTACAATGTTACCACAAGTCGAGCTATGAAATTTAATTATATTTACGTCGATTGATGCATACGTTATTTAACTTCACCTAAAGCCACGTAAAGGGAATATATTCGAACTGACAACAACCAACTACTTTGAGTACGTTAATTTACTCCTAATTAACTTCCATTTCTCATCTATTGAATAATATTCTGCCGTGCTTAGGAAGAACGCAGTAACTACAAGAACAATGAATTTGAGAAAATCGCATTAGAATAAAGTCATTTAGATCAAATGTTTGACCACTACGAATATCTTTGAAATTGTTTGTACTATGTATAAAATCAGCTGCTTAACCGATTTTTAACATAAAAAATCAACATTTTAAGATTATTTAAATACATACACATGCTGCCTTTCTATTGTGTAAAGTATTGGGTAGAAAATGCTGCATTAACACAGTATATTCAAGTTACTGCCTCTTTGGCTTTTACTGGGCTGATACTAATTTTCTCTTTGGTATTCGCTACACGCTAGAATTAACAAGAAAAAATTTAGAGGATTTTTGATATACGTTTAATTTTTATTACAAACTTGAAATATAGTCATACAAAACTAACCTTAAAATGTACTTTATGACCAAATCAACTATTAACCTATTAACTAATAAATTCCAGCGAACAGAACATGTGAAATTTTATTATTAAAAACTAAAAAATTTATTCCAGGTGTGGGGAATCGTTTACCAAACTTCTTTTCTATTATCAGGAATTATAGCTACTAAATTTTTAATTATTGCTTGTTTTTTTTCAATAGAAATATCACAAGGTATCTCATGTTGAATTGGTTCTTCAATTTTTCTTTTTTTTTAAACATCATTTCTTATAACCTTTATTTTTTTCACATCGGCGGATTTTAAATCAGTTTTGTATTCCAATTCAAAATTTCCTCTGGTTGCACGCAGATTAACCAATGTTGATAACAACACTTTTTCAGTGTTATATTTATTTGAATTTCTTTTATATGCAGAAGATATGTCGTTAAAGTCATAGAAGTCATTTATGTTCATTTCTTTTAGAACTAACTTTTTTTTATTTGCTGACGTACAGCATCACAAAAATCGTTAAAATCATACGTTTTATTTTGTCCTTTTAACTGAAGCTCAACGGAATGGAAGTGTGTCCCAGTTCAAAATAATATGCTTCCACGATATTCACTTTGACTTTTGTACAATTAACGATATATATATATATATATATATATATATATATATATATATATATATATATAAGAAAGGAGAGAAAAGCCCAGTTCTTGTTTTGAGCTGAGCAGTTATCCAGCCAAAGTATGATATGCTCTACATCTCGGTTATGTAGGAAAAACTGAAATAAGGTGCTTATTATTTCTTCTTTTCTCCTTCCCCTAATGGCTTTGTGCCACAGAGATGCAAAAGGTAAAATATGTCTTTGATTTTTAGCGACTGGTACAAAAGATTCGTTATAAACTACCAACCGATTGTGGGCAGCATTATAACCTTTTGCAAATCCGCGGAAACACATATTGTGTTGCAATTATACGTTTTAGAAGAAAACCCTTTATACAAATTACGAGACATTTTTGCCCGTGTAACATGCTCTGACCAATTCACACAAGTACTACAATTTGAGTCTAAGTTCTCTTTATTATGATCTTTGTGGAGGTTCATTATTTCACATACCTCACACTCTTCATGTCCTAGACGAGTAAAATGAATATTTTCCTTCGCAACTAACTTTCTGTAAGTTTCATAGGAACACTTCAATTCTGAGTACTTACTAACAAAATCGTCATGCATAAATTGTATTCTCACATCACTTGGTAGATGTTTAACATGCGGAGCATGTTCCCGTCGATAATGGCTAATAGTTGGATGAAAACTATCAATAGCCGATAATGTCATTTGGCATATTTTATTCTGTAGAACTTGCTTACCTCTCATATCTATTTTAGAGTTCAAAGACCCTTTTTCTGTCTTATGAAGAACATTAAATATCACTCTGTCGTTTTTTTAATTGTATCCAAGCGTGGTGAGAAAAAAAGTTTTGCATACACAGCCCTCTTTATTTTAGTATCCACGCGAGAGCAATTGTTTAGAATAGATGATCTTTGATTTAACCATGACATAGACCAATATTCTTCATGAATACGTTTTCGAATATCCTAATTAAATGGTTTAGCACACTTTTTCATACACTTCTTCTCATTGCAAGGTTCTTGAATACTATGCCTGCTGATAAACAACTTTTTAGCTTCTTTTTTCTTATTTTGACCAACTTTTCCTTTAATGCCTTGCCTTACTTCGTTTTCATTTCCTAATGGGTTCCAAGGAAATGAATAGGTATCATTTTCTCCTTCTTCAATATTTAAAGGTGTTTTATTTTGGATGATTTGATGATCACCAAGGTAATCAGGATAAAGGTTATGATTTATGAGAAAATTATTGGATTGTTCGTTTAAGTTTAACAACTCCAACATCCTCTTTCCCCTCGACATTCTACAAAAATGTATTAATAGAGCTTTTATACAACTGAATATAACAATTATCGACTAGGCCCATTTTTTAGGTTAGGTTTCTGCCAGTTAGATACTTACTTAATAAGTACACACAGAATAACACACAAACAACAGTGGATGAAAAACAGAAAAGAATCCTTATTTCAAGTATTTGGATAAATTACATTATATTAATCTTGGCTAATCACTGATTAAGTAAGACCAGTTACAAGGTTGGCAGTCACTTGACGTTTGACAGAAAGCAGTACTAAATAAATTAATTAGGTTATACGACGGTAAGAAGGCAGTAACTGAGTGCAACAGTACAGATACTGCTTTTATGCGTCCGTATAGGTATATACTGCTTTTTACCTTGTAATAAAACTAAAAATCGAAAAAGCAATAACTGTTTTGCCTTATAATTTGTATAGGTTAATTTATACTACTCTTTTGCACTGTAAACAGATAGAAGAAACTTATACGAACCCAATGATACTAATAACTCAATTTTCGAATTTTTTGCATTTACTGCGTTCTTTCTAAGCACGGTAGTATTACTGTAAAATTTTGTTAAGAGTTAACTCAATTATAAACCACGCTAACAAAATATTCCTTTCTCTGTTTATATTTAACAAGACGTCACTTGGCACCAGTAGTTTGCTTGGCATGCGAGTTCCCCTAACTTTCCGTATAACCGATATAACAATATATATGTATCCAGAAAAACTTATTTTCTCCGCAACTTTCACATCAAGGACTAAATATACTTCTTCACGAAGAAAAATATTTTAATCGAAATTGTTTCTCTTTGCTACAGCGTCAAACTTATTTCAGTTCATAAAGACGATAAAGATAATACATTAGACACCAGGGATATGCACGCGCTACATCGACTTAAGCCTTCAACAACTAAACGTAATCTGTCGCTTGAAAAACAGAAGCTTCTTTTACAAAGTTAGGTTGAATACTATGTTTGTTACTAATTCTTCATTTCTATGTTTAATGGATTTATTTAAACAATTCTAAGAAAACTGTTTTATATCTCGATTTTTTCTTTTTTATGCGCGAAACATCGTAAGTATATCTTTCGTGAAAAAAGTCGAGTTTTCAATGGACTTACACGTATCATTATAAAAAACCATCCAGATAATAGTTACCTTCATGTCGTGCGCGCGTGTGTATGTGTGTGCATAACATTGTGATTGTATTTGAGATTGTCTTTGTGTGTGTGTTTGCGTATGCGTATCCGTATGCGTTAGCTTTTGCGTTTTCGTTTGCGCCAGCTTTTGCACTTTCGTTTGCTTTTGCGTTTTCGTTTGCGTTTGCGTTTGCGTAAGAGTTTACGTTTTCGTTTTCGCTCCCGTTCCCGTTCCCGTTCCCGTTCTCGTTCTCGTTCTCGTTCTCGTTCTCGTTCCCGTTCTCGTTCTCGTTCTCGTTCTCGTTCTCGTTCTCGTTCTCGTTCTCGTTCTCGTTCTCGTTCTCGTTCTCGTTCTCGTCCTCGTTCTCGTTCTCGTTCTCGTTGTCGTTCTCGTTTTCGTTTTCGTTTCGTTTTCTTCTTCGTTTTCGAATGCGTTTGCGTTTCGTGTTTCGTTCGTATGCTCTGGCCGAGTCAGTGCTCGTTGTTCGTGTTGCGTGTTCGTGTTCTGTCGTTCATGTCGTGTCTGTCTCATGTCTGGCCGTGTGTGTCTCGTGTCTCGTGTTCGTGTTCGTGTTCTGTGTCTGTGTCGTCGTGTGTCTGTATCTGTGTCTATGCTGTGTCTGTGTCTGGGTCTGTGTCTTGTGTCTGTGTCTGTGTCTGTGTCTGTGTCTGTGTCTGTGTCTGTGTCTGTGTCTGTGTCTGTGTCTGTGTCTGTGTCTGTGTCTGTGTCTGTGTCTGTGTCTGTGTCTGAGTCTGTGTCTGTGTCTGTGTCTGTGTCTGTGTCTGTGTCTGGTCTGTGTCTGTGTCTGTGTCTGTGTCTGTGTCTGTGTCTGTGTCTGTGTCTGTGTCTGTGTCTGTCTCTGTTTGTGTCTGTGTCTGTGTCTGTGTCTGTGTCTGTGTCTGTGTCTGTGTCTGTGTCTGTGTCTGTGTCTGTGTCTGTGTCTGTGTCTGTTGTCTGTGTGTCTGTGTCTGTGTCTGTTCTGTGTCTGTGTCTGTATGTCTGTGTCTGTGTCTGTGTCTGTGTCTGTGTCTGTGTCTGTGTCTGTGTCTGTGTCTGTGTCTGTGTCTGTGTCTGTGTCTGTGTCTGTGTCTGTGTCTGTGTCTGTGTCTGTGTCTGTGTCTGTGTCTGTGTCTGTATCTGTGTCTGTGTCTGTGTCTGTGCCTGTGTCTGTGTCTGTGTCTGTGTCTGTGTCTGTGTCTGTGTCTGTGTCTGTGTCTGTGTCTGTTGTCTGTGTCTGTCTGTGTCTGTGTCTGTCGTGTGTCTGTGTCTGTGTCTGTGTCTGTGTCTGTGTCTGTGTCTGCGTCTGCTGTCTGTGTGTCTGTGCCTGTGTCTGTGTCTGTCTGTGTCTGTGTCTGTGTCTGTGTCTGTGTCTGTGTCTGTGTCTGTGTCTGTGTCTGTGTCTGTGTCTGTGTCTGTGTCTGTGTCTGTGTCTGTGTCAGTGTACCTGTGTCTGTACCTGCGTCTGTACCTGCGTCTGTGTCTGTGTCTGTGCGTGTGTCTGTGTCTGTGTGTCTGTGTCTGCGCCTGTGCCTATTTTCTATTTTATTCAGATATTGCAGTTTCTAAAAGACAAATGCGTATAGAAGTAGAAGACAAACATTAGTACATGTCTTAAGGTTTAATGGAAAGATTATCTATCTATTAAAAATGGAACTGGGCTAACTAATAAATTGTTGAAAACTTAAGTAGTTTTGAAAAACATTCTCAAATTTACTGTGCTCTAATTAGTATTTTTTTAAATGAGATATTGCTAGTAATATATTAAACATTAACAGTACAAGAATTGGTTCTGGAAATCGGAAATTGTCCAAAAGTGCTGCAGAACTTTATTATTAATTGGATTTTTAATAAAATTAATTTTGTTTAAGAATAACTTCATTTGAATGATTTCTACGAGCCAATACACTTGTTTTAGTCCCAGGAATAAAAAATTTTTATTCATAGTAGGTCGTCTATATTTGGTAAATAGGTCATATGACGTTCAAATATTTTGGTACTAAGATAAATGTTTGCTTCATAGGCAAATCTTTTCATAAATTGTGGTATATTTATTTAATTTAATTTATTAATATAAAAACATTTTAGCGTCTTATTAAAATGAACTTACCTACAATGGTCTAAGTCTCGTTTATTTCCTAATAAGAGACTTGTGTAGTAAGATGGTAATTTTAATTTTGCTAATTGTCCTAAAAGTTCTTGTGCTTCACGAAAACTGTGTCCGTCGTTGACAGAGTACACAATAACAAAAGCTTCTCCCCAGCGTATGTGCTCATACAAACAGCCATCCTTCTGAAACAAAAACTGAATTAAGAATTACTGCCGAAAATGTTAATAAAAATCTACATAAAGACAAATAATATAACAATATTGTTTTAATAAGACTGAATTATTTGGAATACTTCAACACACCCGTTGTTAAATAGATAGAATACCGGTTGAACCCGTTTACGTTTGGTACCATTTCCGTTCACACCGCCAAGTGCGCTGCGAATTTTTGAATGTTAAAAATTATCCGTGGAATATGACATAGATATTGATCTACACAAGTTTTGGACTGATATCCTAGACCAGAGCGTCATAAAAAATCCAGTCTTGTTATTGGTGAGTCAATGGCAGGTTTGATCCGATTAAATAACTCCATTGAATGTGCTTTAATTAAGGTTAAACATATTACATCATTTGCCGACATTGGCTATTTCGGTGATTATATCTTCTTAAAAATTTAAACGTAAAAATCGGGTTTCAAGTGATATAATTTTGTTTTTGTGCTTGCGAGAGTAAAAGTCCGTTTCTATGACCACAAAGTAGGGAGTGAAATGCCGCTTTATTCTCACGGGAAACAATTATAATAAATACTTCATCAAGTTTATAGACATTAATTACAAATCAAAATTAAACCCGTTGCCATGGTACATACCATATTCTTTAGTCATGACTATTTCAAGTTATTGATAAACACTCTTAAATCTGTTAAAAGCTAGGTAAACATCTACACGAGTACAAAAAATAGTATATACACTTCTGGAGCGTAGACGCCATTTTCTCCTTGAGGCGTTATATCCCTTAGGTTTCACCCTCAGGTACAAATTGCATCGCCGTCCATTGCTGTAAAGTACACTATTTTAAGTCTATTATCAATTGCTTCAGTTCCATTACCTCGGTACATACACGTTCTACACGTTTCTCATTGATAAGAAATGTAGCGTCTTTTATTTGATGAACATTGAACTCATTACAATAACACTTTTACTATAATCTACATACTAACTAGTTGATAGAATTTTGAACTGATTATATGAAAATAATCCATAAAAGTTTGATTCAAATAAAGTGGGTATGACTTACCTGTGTAAAACTATATAAAATTACCCCCTCCTCTCTCTGTCTCTCACACACACGCACGCACGCACGCACCCACGCACCCATGCACGCACGCACCCACGCACACACGCGGATAGGCGCACACGCGCGCACGCTCGCACCCGCGTACACTCGCGTACACTCGCGCACACTCGCACACGAACATACGCACACACGCACACACGCCCACACGCGTACGAACACGCACGCACGCGCACGCATACGCACGCACGCGCACACACACCCACACGCACACACCCACAGGAACACGCACACGCACATGCACACGCACACGGACACGCACACACAACTATATATATTAGAGAAGGATGACCATAAAATCATAAGTCTGTTGTACAAATTATATTAGTGCACCAAAACGTGTGTCGTGATTAAGAAACAGCATCTGTCACTCTTGCAATTTTTTGAGATTATTGTTTATGCGTTTTTGCTTTACTTTTTATAAAAAAGTTTTTTTCAAAACTATTTACATCTTATACAGTGAATTATCGGTAATTTGGTAACATTTTTACATAATTTATATAAAATTTACAAAATTTTAGATATGATGCGTAGTAAAAATCTCAAGTACAGCTCGTAGTTATGAACGTGATTAATTACTTTGAACGACAACGTGACAATTAAGGGGCGCCCGTTCCATTTGAATCTGTTATACAGGTATGTAGTACATTGTTGTGTAAAATATGATGCTTGGAAAGATACTTTAGCGCACGTCTGAAGCATGATGGGTTAGTATACATACAGTTAGTGCTATAAAAAAAAGGGTTACAGAAGCCCAAAAAGAAAACAAACCTTCACAGTCACTAGCTAAGCGGAGAAAACGTACGAAATCTAAGGCCACTGAAGTTAATCGCTATATGAAGAATGCTGTAATGTAACTATAAACATGCAAGTCTAGTACTATACCTGTTTTGTAGGTTACGCTGGCATCATTACAAAAAGAATTAATAGTCAAGTTTTCGATTTCAGTAGATCAAGATTAAGACGTCTCTAACATTCCATTAGGTTTTCAGTTAAGTGGATGATGGTAGGAAAGATTTACTGGAATAATCACATATTGGTGCCAATCGTGTACGATTATTAAGAGAATATTACAAAAATAAAGAAGAAAAATTATACAATCCTGAATTCTTAGATGAAACTTGAATTTTCAGTCAAGGATTGCACAAAAGAAGCTGGCATGATAAATCTAAGGAAAGTGTGAAGAAGAAGCCAATGGGTGAAGGAAAAAGGATTGTAATTTAGTTATTACATTATAATTCATAATAAAACACCTGTATTTTTTAGGTAATACAGATGGATTTATTTCCGACGCTTAACTTTTGTTTTCTACAAAGTCACAAAGTGCAGATGGAGATATGTTTGCGGAGTTGTTTGCAAATAATTTAATTGTAAACTTAAAAGAACCTTTAATGGTAATGGAAAATGGTAGTTATCATTCCAAACTTCTAAAAAAAATTCCAAATAATTCATCGAAGACTGAAGAAATTTTCTATTAAAGTACAACATGGCTTATGAACCTAGCATGTTTAAATAAGAATTACTGCAACTAGTTGCAGATAGTGCGACACCAAAGGTGTACGAAATAGATAAAATAGCACACAAGTGTGGACACAGAGGATTATGGTTACCACCATATCACTGTCAATTTAATCCAATTGAACTGGTGTGGGCAAACTACAAAGAACACTACAACAAAAAATATAGGAAGGCATAATTCCAAATTTAACGACCATGTAAAAGAAATATGGATGGAATCCTTGCAGCGAAGTGATTGGACATATTGGCAGAAATGCATTAAACATGCCGAAGTGTCTATGTTTGAGTGGTGGGAAATTGAAAAACATTTTGAGGTTGTGCAACCATTAATTATCTCTGTTATCAATTCCACGAGTGAGAGTGACACTGATAGTAAATAATTTTTTTTAATTTAAATGTTTTAATTCCACTGTAATATAGATATTCTAATTTTTACATCACATACTGATAACTCTACAACAGGTGGGCTGAATACATGCACCGATTTATGTAAATTGCTTTTCATTTAACTTGGAGCAATATAAAAATCTATTTAAACTATGCGATAAATTGAAATATTAAACATCTATAATTTCGTTGATCACTGTACACAATTATGTCGATTACAAAGCAATAATTATACTTCTAGAAGGGTTGTTATAAATCTTGAAAATAACAAACTAATTGTAACTTTTATCAATTTTTCCACCTGAAATGACTTAATTTATAATAGACAAAAAAAGTATTTGTTTACTTACAAATAAATAGGTTATGCATTAATGATGGTATGCAATTACAACCAAACCATGTCCTAATTATTAACAATTCACTGTCGCAGCAAAATATTTTTGACTCTATCAATAAAATAAGTGGATATAATGAATAATTTTTCTAAACACTCAATAATTTTAAACTTTCTTTGACATTCTATGGAAATTTATGTAGAGACATCTGCCGATAAAAATATTAACTAAATGATACTTTGTTGATTTAATGAAGACTTTCGTCGCCTAAATCTTACTTCATGTAATTTTAAGAATGAGTCATACCCAACTTTATTTTAATCAAACTATATTGTTTAAGGTATTATATGCAGAGTCGACTCTACGTGGAAGCAAAAGATGCGTCGCATCGGGGCGCTTCGCAGTATGTCGGTAGACGGTAGCTGACCATGCAATCTTGCATTCAGTGCAGCTGTGCAGTTCCTTCCATGGTGACCATTGCTTTAAAAATTTTACTTACATTTCCTGTTTCCGTAGCTAGTAGTGAACGTTCCTTTTCGAAATTGAAGTTAATCAAAACTTATTTGAGATCAACGATATCTCAAGAAAGATTTGTTGGTTTATCACTAATTTCAATTGAAAGCGAAATATGTGACAATATTGATGCCAGCCAAATTCTTGAGGAATTTGTGTTAATAAAAGCAAGAAAAATTGCATTTTAATGCTGGAGATAAATGTAGTTATAGGAAGAGTCATTTAGTGCAATAATTCTGAAATCTATTTATCTTATTTATTTCAATTTGAAATAAATAAGATAAATATTTCATTTTGTTGTTTGTAATACTAATCATATTGTATCTGTTTGTAAAATAAATCAATAAAAATTATAAAATCAATTTTTTTCTAATGTTTATTTGAGGGGCGTCAATCATTTTTTGCATCGGGGCGCCAAAATCCTAGAGCCGGCACTGAATTTATATGTATAAACACAATACGTTTATTGTTGTTACTACACAGACGTTTGCTTTGCATATATATATATATATATATATATATATATATATATATATATATATATATATATATATATATATATATATATATATATATATATAGAAGGGTTAATAGAATATCCACAACGGTAACACATTGTCAATCAAATAGTCTATAATTAACTGTGACTCCTATACCACAAAAAGAAGAAGATACTAGTTTGTTTGAAAAATATTGGAATTTGGTATTTACCACATTTTTTGTAAATATCTTATAAATAAAAGTAATGGTTAAAAAGACTTATTCCTTTGATCGATTTTCAAATAATGAAGGTATCTGTCTAAAGAATATAATTACCGCAAAGTAATTTGCATTAATGTGTTTGAGAAACTAGTTTAAATAGTAACCATGTTTGACTAATGGACAAAACTTAGTTACCTACAGAAGCTAACACTTGAAAAGTCCTCAATCTTGTGTCAGTTGGTTTTCTGAACGACGACGTTAAGTTAGCAATAATTATCTTACAACCTACCTAAAGCACCTACTTACGTTAGAACATTATCTTATACTTCAATGCATTCAATAATAACATAATAAATAATCCCATTGCTCTAGTGGGTACATCTCTTTATTAAATAAAGATGTATAAGTGAACTTTATTATTAATTTTGTATTCATTATAAATAGTGTTTTATTGAGCTATAAATTAAATAACAATTAAGTAGGTGTACTTTCATGTTAGTTTAATGACACCGCCATAAATGCATATTTACTATTTGTCTGAAGGTTATTTGTTAGTGTTTGCTTATTAAAGTGTTTAATGGTTCCATAAAGGCATTATTTGTCAAACTATAGAGTAAAGTTAAATGATCGATTCATATTAATCAGTCGTTTTTATACCCGACAGCAAAATTATTAGCTTTAAGCATCCATCTGGGTAATTGCATTCTAACACAAAATATACCAATATTAATGGATTTTTTTTAACTATTAACAAGAATGTTTGAATCCTATAGTACAAAGTATTGACGAATGTTCTATTTGTGTATTTCTTTTAGTACCTCAGACATTAGCCTTGCTGAAAGAATTCTAATGCTTTTCTTCACGAATTTTGAATGACAATCCCAATGTACAAATTAGCAGATTACTTCTCATAATGTGTTGTATTTAGGAATACAACTTAATAAGTGGAAAAATAATTAGAAATTAGTATATTACATAACAACGTTGGCAAAAAGTTACCGTATGACATAACGGAAAATTTGAACTTTCACCATTATTATACATAACTAAAATATTTAGCTGTTAGGGTTTTTAAATCGTGAATTTTTCTATTCATATTTTATTTAAATTTATATGTTTCGATAGCAATTACAATTACCATCCTCAGTCTGTAAGAATTGCTTCAGCTATTTTATGAAATGTGAAAAAGATGAAAACGCAAACATAAGCCTGCTATTAATCAAACAGTTTGATAAACGAATAAAGCCAACTATGGAATCTAATTTTAGTAAAGAATAACTAAATCCTTAATAAATTTAATATTATTAAACTGAGCAGAAGATGACAAATCTGAATACCCTCTAACGGTTGAAGGCTAACAGTGAAAAATGTCATAATCAAAGAGCAAATTTAGCAAAATTTAATCAAATTATAATGTAACTGTAAAGTTGTGAATAACTTCAATTGGAAATTGATAAAAGCAATCACAAACAGAAACTTAACATATCAGTTAAAGATCTAGTCAAATTTAACAAAGAAATAGTTTTTTGTTAATATTTGAAATTTTTATTTTACAGTGAAAAGGCAATGTAGTAATACAATTTTTAATTTTAAATATGTTAAATTATTATAGTGCTGTGGTAACAACATATAATTGGTACAGCATTTACTTCAAGGTCTAAGAAAAAACAGCAAACTACCTAGACATACTAAAAGCTAAAATTAAAGTATCATTGTGCCTTTCTTTAATTATAAGGTATTAAAACCTATTTAAACGGAGATTTTCCTCTTGTCTACTGAAGTTATTAGGATATCTAATACATCTATATTAAATACAGCGGATTGCGATAAAATTGATTTATTAACCTTTAAATGTATGGAAATATATTTTTACATTTCATCTAATCGTCAAAAAGCGAATTTTGATACATTATTCGCAACAACAATATAATAGACAATCTTTTGATAATAAAAAACAGTTATGAACCTTTCTGATAATATTATTTCCAGATGATGTTATTAAAGCATGTAAAAATATAATTTCTTATGTTGAGAATTCCAAAGAGCAATTTATCCTTCCGTCAGCACCGTCCTTTGTTTGATCTTAAATATAATGAAAATATAATAGTATTACAAACAGATAAAGGTAATGCAACTGTTATTTTAAATATGGATAACTAAACATTAACGTAGAACAACTGTTGGAACCACAAACTGGTGAACTACCAAAAGATCCTACAAAAGAGTTTCCTTTGAAAACTAAAGAACTTATTAAACTATCATCTATTCCTGAAGAAATAAAAAACAAACTAACTCTGAAGCTCTTCCACCAAAACTATATGGTCTACCAAAAATTCAGAATCCTAATATTCCTTTAAGGCCAATTGTTAGTGCAGTTAGTTCTCCTACATACAATATATTAAAAATTCTTCCGACTTAGTTAAAAAAATACATAATTTCAAAATTGAAGAGGGTGATATAATGATCAATTTTGGTATTGTTTCACTTTTTACGAAAGTTCCTCTAAAAAGGTGACTGTAATTGTTATCGAAACGTATAAACTAATATAACATATAAATAGAAAAATACACAATTCAAAAAATCCAAAAGTTAAGTATTTTAGGTATGTATAGTATAGTTGTCCGTGTGTTACGTATCGATACATGAATAGAAAAAAGTATTATAACATGTGCGACATAACTGTAACATAGAACCATAATGTTAAACATGAGAGATACAAAGTTGGTTAAATTAGCAAAGTTGGGCAGAATTACATGAAGATTTGAAGCTGGCAAAAAATTGTTGCCAAGTTTTCGATTTATTTGAGAAAAACTGAAAATCGTTAAGATTTTCAATCGACGTTGACTCGTTAGTTGTTAAAAATACAGTAAAATCTTAAAGAGGTTTTTATAGATAATTTCAAGATTAATTAGATGCACTACTCAAAACATTTTTTTAATCACTGCTTTTTGAGTTACAACCCAACTTACCTTTTTTTAAATAGCAACCATAAGCGGAAGTTAGTTTATTAAATTCCTTATTTTTTTCTGATTTCAACGATATAAAGCTTTTATATCTAATTTTAGTAATAATCCGTAAAACTTCAAAATTAAAAAAAAAATGATTTAATTAAATAGATTGCTATGGCTATGATAAAACAACTGATTATCGTCTTGTAAAAACAATAGTCTAAAAAGGGGCGCGCCAGGAGCATGCGGCGCCTGTGTCAAAATTTTTGATGGCGCCCCATTAATTAAAAACATTTGTATCAAAAACTAATATTATAAATATTTTGCATGCCTAGGTGATAAGAGCCCCAACAACTATAGGTTCGGACATTTTAATTTTTAATTCTCTAGTAGCATTTTTAAGTAATACGACATGAATAAAAAAATAATGAATAATTAATTTGAAATACTATAATTTTAAGGCTTATGTTTAGGGACATTTAAATGACTGTTTTTGTTATATTCTTAACGCATTGAAATAAAAAACACACAAAGATTGAAATAGTCTGTGTAAACTTTTTATTTAAAATACAAAATAACAAACATAAGAAAACAGATAAACAACAATAATAAATGAAAAATATAATATTTATAATATAAACATAATACATATTATACGGTAAATTAAATACAAACAATGTGAATAAGTCATTAAATAAATTTTGCTTTCCTAGCTTTTAGCAAAGAAAAAGTTTGGATAATATCATGAATATCAAGTTTATCCAGTATGTCAGACTCAATTGAAATTATTGCGAGATCTGATAATCTATTTTGCGCCATTGTGGACCGTAAATAACTCTTTATGATTTTTAATTTCGAAAAAGACCGCTCCGCGGACGCGACTGACACAGTAAATGATTAAAGAATACAGTAAAATTTGAAAAAACTCCTACTAAATCATTTGAATAAAAATTCTGAATTATTTGGGATATATCTTTTTTTGAATTCGTAATAAATACCTGACATTGTAAAATTCACATAAATCATCTGCGTCAATATCGGACTGATTTTCATGAGTTAATTTCGCTTGTAATTTTTTGCAGCAAGATAATAGGTATTCTTTATTTTATAAATTATCTAATGAATATAAAAATTGGAATGAATCCATATGTTCTTTTAATAAGAAAATCTGTTTTGTAACGAAATTAAAGTTTGATCTATTATACAGAAATAAAAATTTACTTTGAATGAATTTTCAGGATTTACTATAGGTTGATCTTCATGTTCATAATCAAATTGAGTAGATTTTTTACGTCGTCTTAATGGCCTCGCACTACGAAATTCAGTTTCTATGTCAAACTTTTCTGCAATTAATTTGAAACTTTCAACAATTTCTGCAAAACTAGCATCAGATCGATAATTAGTTAAAAATGTATTTAGTTTGTTTAATGCAATGTAATTTGAGATTGAAGCATTTTACTCACAAAATTTACTTGATTTAAAATATCATACCACACTTTAACGGAGCAAATAAATGTAAATGTAGAAATTTTTTCTCCCAGACATTTTGCTTGGTATTTAGATTGTTCGTCGACTCTTGTGTGGACATTGCAAATTTCAAATAATGCATCAAAAACTTCTGGTAAATATTTATAGAGAGACTTTACGCATCAATTCTACTTGACCAGCGTGTTTCGGATAAGGGCTTTAAAGTTAAATTAGTAACATGCTTGATTAAGATATTCCATCGATTAGTAGACGCTGAGAAAAATTTGTATTATTCTTGTATTATATTAAAAAAATTTATTGTTTCATGGTTGATATTAGCGGCATCATTTACAATTAGATTCAGGCTGTGATTCGCACAAGGAACATAAAAAGCTCGCGGGTTCAAATCTAAAATTCTTTTTGTAGGCCACTATTTTTGCCGCGCATGTTAGAGCCATTATCATAGCCTTGGCCTCTTATATTATTTATGTCTAAATTTAATGTTTTTAATAGATCAATAAGAAATGTTGTTAATCCAGCCCTGTAACATCTAAAATTGGATAAAATGCTAAAAATGTTCATGTATTTCAGTCGATCCTAATGCTAAATTGAAATGAAAGAATCGAATTATTACACTTATTTGCTCAATATGAGAAACATCCGAGTGCAATCTAATATTATTGAAAAATATTTATTTTGTCGACATAAATTTATAATATGATTTTTAATATTAAAAGCCATTAAGGAAAGTATTTCATTTTGGATTTTGTCTCCTAGATATGTTGGCATTTTGTGAAATTCAGAATCGCTATTTATACGTCGTGTGTGTGCCGATATAATAGGATCAAACTTTTCTAGCATTTCAATACATTTTAAAAAATTACCATTGTTACGATTGTAAAGATTATTGCTTTTGCCTCGAAGTGCTAAATTTTGTTTACATAAAAATTGAATTACATAAATTATTCGCTTTATTACTTCATACCATCATTTACTTTCAATGTCTAATATTGTTTGCTGTAAATAATCAACAGTAGTTTTATTTTTGAACGATAGAAGCAACTCTGCCCATTTTTTGTAGTTAGTAAAGTGAGTGGAAGTTTTTTCATGGCGGTTCAGGTACATTGCTATATGATGCCAGTCATTAAATCCCTGAATAAATCTATTTTGCTGAGAAGGTTCGAAAAGTTTACAACAAAAGCAATAAACATTATTTTTCGTAATTGAGTAAATCAACCAATTTCTATTACATTCTTCACCACTTTTTAAGTTTCTCTTATAGTAACTTTCAGAAAATTTTCGACCCAACAAATCGCGCGGAAAATTAAAGTTTTTTATTTGTTTAGGACCCGTTTTTATAATAGCTTGCCTAGATATGTGAGATATTGGTTCCGGCCAAAGCCCTGGGTCATAAAATGCACATTTATTTATTGTATCTGTACCTCTCTCTTAAATATAGTCCCCAGATCCAAAAACAGGGGTAATTTCTTCAACGATTTGATTATCTTCACTGGGAGTTGGTCCTGGCTGACTTTGTATTTTGAATTCATCTACACTGCAATCGGGTACTGATTCCTGAATTGAATCTGGCGGATAATCTTGGTCAGTTCTGGTCGTTTGTTTCGTAAAATACTGTGTTAATCTTGAAGCATTTTTCTCTTGTTCTTCTTGGCGCCTTTTTTATTAATTAAATTTTGATGCCCCCCGGAGAGTTCTCTCTTTCTTTCTTGAGACATCTAAATAAAATATTCAATAAATTATAAATGTAATTATTCTATTACCAAAAGTCTTGTTTGCGTTATTTGCTTTAGTTTTGCTTTAATTATAGGAAAGTATGAGTAACATTTTCGAATAATTTCGCTTTTATTACTTTTTTTCTAGATTTTGCAAACATGATCGCTACCCTATTGGGAAATGCGTATTGTTATGTATGTATGTTTATTTTAAATGCAAAATAGCTTACCTTTAATCTTTAATGTTCTTGATATTCTTAAATTCACATTCACTCACAAATATTTTAAAAATACAAGGAACATAAATTCTACACTAGTGCAGTACTGCTTGCTGAAGGAGAATGACGCAAATAATATGTTTGTTCAATCATAGACGATTTCAAGTAATGCATGTTTTAACAAGACTAAACGAGTTAGAACGCTTGCGCTTCATTTTGTTAATTCGTGCGTGGACAAATTTCTGCCGCCGCGTCACCCGCGCGCTCCCGCCTCCGCGGCTATATATCCATCGGCGATTTAATATGAAGAGTCCACTGTATACATGATATTAACACGACTATACGAACTATTGATGTTAGAACAAGAATAATTACTGAGATCATAAATAAGTTATAATAAAATAAGGCGATATTGAATTATTTTAATCGCAACCTATAACGAATTTTGAATTTATATACATTTTTAAGGCGCCTTCGGCGCCTTTGGCCTCCTGGCGCCTATGTTCGCTGACACATTCCACACGTGGACGACGCGCCCCTGAGTCTAACACATTGTCAAACAATTATAAAGTTTAATTATTGCATTTATCAATCTTAATAAGATCGTTGCCGTAGAAATGCGTTTGGAAGAGTTTGTAAAATGTATTCCAGTGAAGAAAGAAACGACATGTTGTTTTGCTACTATTCATGCAAATGTAATTCAGACAGAGCTTCCAAGTTATACTTTCAAACTTATATAGAACGAAGTCAACCGAATAAGCGCATTTTTGGTAAAATGGAGGAAAATTTAAAAATGTATGGATCCTTTAACAAACCAAAGGATACGCCAAAAAATTTTAACGTTGAAACTGAAACCAATCTTTTTGGAAGATTCAGATTTCATACCACAGCGTCTATTAGGGAAATTGGTATGGAGTGTGGCATTTCTAAAGAGGAATCAACTTTAAGGAAACATGGAGGAAAGCCATATCGCCACTACATAGGAAATACTTTATATCCAACTGATTTACAGAGAAGACTAGAATATGCTAATTGATTTATTCGAAATTTTGAGATAGATCGAAATTTTTCGTATAAAATCGTTTTCACCGATGAAGCAAAGTGCACTAACAATGGAATCTTTAATAGAAAAAACCTCGTGTTTTGGTCTGAAGAAAATCCACATCTCACAGTAGAAAGGCGGGATCAACCATAGTTTTCTGTAAATGTTTGGTGTGGTATTATTCTTGAAGCAAAAATCTTGCGACCTTATTTCTACAACGAAAATTTGAACGCAGAAGTCTACGAAAGATTTTTAATTACCAATTTGGAAGAAATGGTGGATAATGGCCCTTTGAATACAATTCGCAGTCTGCAATATTTTCAGCAAGATGAAGCTCCAGCACATAACTCGATTAGAGTTATGAATTACTTGAATGAAAGATTTCCAAATACAATTGCAATACGTGGTACAATTTTTTGGCCGCCGAGATCACCGGATATTAGTCCGTTAGGAACAATAAAAGACAAGGTGTACAAAGATAAACCAACTGATCTAAATAATTTAAAAGAAAAAATTTCTATTGCTATTAATTCTATAAGAAAAGCCACGTTACGAAAAGTCAAAACAACATTATTAAACGTTGTCAATTTTGAGTACAACGTAACCGCGGTCACTTTGAAACTTTGTTTTGATCTTGAACTGTGTTAAAATTAAACATTCATAATTGTAGAATTACTTTAAAATTAGAATTTTCCCGTCCTTCTTGTTTTGTTTTTAACGATTTTCAACTGTTTTATCGTAGCCATAACCATGTATTTAATTAAATGATTTTTTTTTAATTTTTTTTTCAAGTTTTACGAATTGTTATTAAAATTAGATATACAAAACTTTATATCGTTGATCTCAGAAAAAATAAGGAATTTAATAATCTAATTTTCGCTTATGGTTGCTATTTAAAAAAAAGGTAAGTTAGGGTTGTAACTCAAAAAGCAGTGATTAAAACATTTTTTGAGTAGTGCATCTAATTAATCTTAAAATTATCTATTAAAAACCTCTAAGATATTACTGTATTTTTAATAACTAACGAGCCAACGTTGATTGAAAATTTTAACGATTTGCAGTTTTTCTCAAATAAATCGGAAACTTGGCAACTATGGTCAATTTTCTTGCCGGGTTCTAAATCTCAATCTAATTCTATCCAACTTTGCTAATTTAACCAACTTTGTATCTCTTATAATAACATAGTTACCCATACAACGTAGTGAGATTTTTGCCACTCTGTATTGTCGAAAATGTGTGCTTGAGCATGCATGTGGTTTACTAATTAAATTAAACCATTAAAAAGAAAGCCACGTATTTCATTCCATCCCCAAAGGAGGGGGCGGGTTGCTGGAGCTTTCCACGCACCTTCAGTCACAACGATGAATTCCCAGCATATATTACCTATATAAGCATGATAAGATTAAAGATTGGTCAGGATAGGATAGGAAGAAACAGAGTTAGGGTTGCGAGGGGGAAGATTCTGACGCAGCATTTGTCTATATAGCCTAAATATTTCCAAAATTTCATTTTGATATTCCCAATGATTCAAGAAATAAGGGAGTGGGGGGAGGCTTGCTTTATATCATCTCTGTACAAAACTTGATTAGATTTTTATGGACACATTAATCTAATAGTATTGAATATATTCACACAATGTAAGACTTACCGGTAAGATAGGAAACAAACAATATACAATACAATTTTATACACTGAAATATATTGCTAAAGACCACAGTGTAGATAAAATGAAATTTATCTATTCTTCCAAATTGCCATGGACACTTTAACATTAGCTTGTGACGTTTACGAGAAACTTGACAATTCTAAATGCTTAATTATTTACGTACTGGCACAAAATAAAATAATAGATATTTATGTATTAAGGGCATAATCAGAAGATTATGGCTCGAGGGAATGTTAAAAGCCCGACGCGAAGCGGAGAGCTTTTATATTCCTGAGAGCCACAATACAATTATGCCCGTGGTACATACAATGTTTTATTTTATTTTGCACCATGAAACTGGAACAAAATTTTAAAAAGATTCAGTATTTTCGGCAAGTTTTTAAATGCAAATGCAGTGAAATAAAGTCGACAGTAGGCTAATTTGTTGTTACTAAGATACTGTGATATTGCTAAATTGTTGCTAAGGTACTGTTTGTTTGTAAATAATTTGCATTCTAAAATGGAAGGTGAAAACGCAAAAACTTATTCACAAGAAATTTTAGATGAATTTGAGGCCGCCCAGGCAAAAATAATTCCAAGTAAATCGAAATATTTATACATAAAAGAGTACGAAAAGAATAAGTTTCATTACTATTATTTTTATTAATAAAGGTTGTATAGTAAGGTTGTTGTTTCAATAATTCTTTCAACTTACGTGACATATCATGCCATGTGTTTGCTGTCAATCGTGCTGCTTAGCAACAATGACATTTCCGTGCTATAAAGACCACATTACACCCGCATTTGGGGGCGTATAAAGAACACTATGGTGGCAAAATAAAATAAAATACTATACAGAACGATAAAGGGAAATTGACATCTCGAATTCCGTTTTTATCATCTTGTAAAATAAATTACTGTTATTTAATTTTTTTAAATACCGGGAAAGAAAATTATGTGTGTTTCCAGGTGGAAGGTATGTATCTCGCTCCTAAAAGACTTTCTCTCTGCTTTGATCGCACACGATTAACCAACCCTACATGATTGACATTTGTCTTGGACTGCACTTTACTTAACTGAGTAGGTACGAAAAATTTGTATTCCGCATGGGTTGAACATTCACGCTCTATCAATATATATATGGATTGTATCGAATAAAACTTGTAGATAATTTCGGACTCCACAGTTTTCGTAATAATAATTTTTGTTGTTTA